>JANHFO010002717.1:10781-22211 GCA_032468095.1 Pareas carinatus
AGAGAGAAAAGAGGTGCAGCCATGGCCAGCCGGCTTCTACCCTGTTTCCCCGAGAATGAGCCCTAAGCGAAAAATAAGCCCTAAGGCGTCTTTTGGAGCAAAAATTAATAGAAGACCCGGTTTTATTTGGGGGGAAACATGGTTGCTTCCCTCAACCCTACAGAATAGATTGTGCTGAGCCTGTTCAGACAACGAATGGCCCAGATTAAGACTCGGTCCTCCCTCGGACTCTCCTGAGCTGTGTTAGATGACCGACCGTGCTCAGGTTGGCAGGGGATGATGGGAACTGCAGCAGGGATGAGTCGGGCTGCTGCCAAGCTGAATCCTGGCCTGCGTCAGGATTCCGTCGCCCAGCAGGCTGCTCTCCCCCAAGCCCAGCCCGAGGAACGCAGGAGCTTTGCCCCCAGCGAAGGCCCAAAGAGAGGGGGGGCCAACATTCGGTCAAGCCCGGCAGGTGGGGCAGAGACCGACGGAGAGGCCCGCCCGCCAGGGAGGCAGGCCCCCCCTCCCCCCCCTTCCCAAAAGCATCGGCCGGGGATGTTTTTGCAGAAGGGCTCCTGTTCTGGACGCCTCCTTGAGGCTCCGGCCGACGGAGAAGCATCTCCCGAAGCATTTTATGGGGCTGCCGTAAAAGAAGGAATGCGCCGTCCGGGGCGCCTGTTCCGTCATTTCTGTTTGAAAATAGGAACCAGGTTTCCAAGGCGCCGGAGTGGGAGCCCTGGAGGCCTTCGGACTAAGCCCTGCCGGAGTGCAGGGAGGCCCTCTCTTCGCCGCTTAAGAGGAAGACGCAGCCGCAAGGCGGGCGTGGGGCTTCTCCTCCTGTTAAGGGCAGGTGGAGCTGCTGGGAAGCATGGGACATGGAGTTTTGCCATTGCATTCCCATCGACAGTTTGACTTGTCCCGTGAGTGGCTCCCTCAGAAGCAATTTTGGACCCCTGGCAAAGTTGAAAAATTGGTAAAGGGTCTCCTGCTTGAGCAGGGGATTGGTCTAGATGACCTACAAGGTCCCTTCCAACTCTGTTTTTCTATTCCATTCCATTCCATTCTATTCTATTCCATTCTATTCTATTGACAGCATCCTTGCAGACACAGAGCTGGTCTCTGCCAGAGGGACAGATAGGAGCTAAAACATGAAGCTGAGAACTTTGCTCTAGATCTCTGTTCAGGCTGGGTTCCTGATTCATTGGCAGATTCTCCAGGCCTTCGGATCTTCGCCTGCCCAAACCTACCCTTGCTCCGCCCCCACCTGGATTGTCAGCTCTTTGTGCTTCCCCCCATGAGAAAAACAGAGAGGTGGGGGAAGAGCTCGTTCCATGCCTGCAGGCTCTTCCTATTTTTGCTCCATTCCTTCCTCTCCTGGCTGAAACAGCAATGTGGGAGGAGGCTGGATTGTGCCAGGCACAGGAGAGCCGTTCATGCTGAGAGTTATTTGGGAGGTTTCTCTGGGCATGTGCAGAATTCCATCTCGGAAGGCGCCTTCCTTGGGATTAGAGAGCAGAAGGGCCAGGCCAAAGCTGCAGTCGCCATACAGCAAAGAAAACTGCATGCGCTTCCTTTAATCCAAGCGTGAAATATAAACGATTGGATTCTTTCTAAAACCGGAATAAATGTTTTGCACTTTGTCTGGGTTTCCCAATCCTGGACAAGCGATGTGTTCCTTTCCAAACATGGACCCTGCCCACAGACAATAACGCGGACATTAAATCCACGGCTGAGCCCTTTTGTAAACTAGGAACCGGATTGCTTCGCCAGGATTTTCTCGGTCGTTTGGATTTTAGCAGAAATAAAAAATCTGCTGAAAGTCCCATCGTCTGTGAGTTCAGCTCCCATCACATTGTGGGCAGCATCGTGTGCCGTTTGCTCACAGCTACTTTGTGTCCCGCTGCCCCAGGCGGTCCGCTCTGTGTGAAGCTGGGGGGGGGGGGAAGAGGAACCCACCTGTTGGAAGAAAACCCACAACTGCGTCCACCCTTCCAGGCTGCGCAATCTGACCCAGTTTGAGTTGCACCAGATTCCATTCTCCTGGATCGGAAGCTGCAGGCAGCATTTCCACTGCCCCCTTCTGGTCGGGCTCTGCATTGCAAGGCAGCCGATCTCATTCTTGCTGAGAATTAGATCTATACCTTGGCTTACAACATAGTTGTAAGTGTAAGTCAAAGTGACAACATCCCCACTGAAAAAAGTGACTTAGACCGTTTTTCACACTTACAACCGCTGCAGCCTCCCCCGTGGCCACCTGGTCAAAATTCAGAGGATTAGCAACTGATTCATATTTACGACAGCCGCAGTGTCCACTTTTGCGACCTTCTGACAAGCGAACTCACTTCACAACTGGTCTACTAACGTAACAACTGCAACGATTCACTTAACAACTGTTGGCAAGAAAGGTCGTAAGATGGAGCAAGATCCACCATCGGGTCTAGAATCTCTGTGGCCCATCCCGCCACCTTTTGCCCTGGTCCTTAAGTGAACTCCAGCAGTCAGAAACGGTGGGAAGCGCCTGCAGCTCTGGTGGTCGATGCTCTTTTGATTCCGGGCGTTTCATCCGCAGGCTAGGCGGCATCCTCAGCGGGACTTTGGGTGAAGCGCCTTGTTTTGGTTCTTCACCGCTTTTATCGATCTGGCTGCTCGGCCATGTGACTTGTCATGTGACAGGCTGGTCATTGTGCGTGGAGGCCACCAAGTGGAGAAGTGGTCGGTGCCATCCTCAGCCGGTTGCTCGGTCGATACGGCTCCGGGTGGGTTCGTAGGCTGGCTCCAGATCGACCTGTTGGTTGATGGGTCCCTTGGTCGAGTGCCAGCCTCGGAGGACTTTGTGGGCGTGGCGTGTGGCGGTTTTTGTTCCGTCCCAGTGGGTGAACGTTGCCCCGTGTTGTGCCTGCCTTTGGATGTTCAGTAAATCTGCCGAAAGGAGCCTTTAAGCCTCTGGTCTATAGCAGAGATGTTCTCGGCTGCAATTCCCCCAACCCTTGAAGGGAGGGGAGCCCCGAGACCCCTGGCTGCTTAGTCTGGCTGGAGTCTGACGGAGCTCAGACCCCGACCCAACGGAAGCCTCTCCCCTCTTCAGCCCCCCCCACTCTCATTTGGATTGCTGGGAGCCATAAATCACCCTCAGCTAAGCTCCGCTGAAATATTCATGGAGGAGGCAAGGAGAGGAAGATCTGTTGGCGGTAGCTGAGCCCGATGGGGCGGCTAGATTTGAGGAGGCTCCATTTAATGCACCGGTTACAGCTGTTGCGCACACAGAACGTGGCCTCTGTTTACACTGGAATTCATTTAACTGTCTCCTATCAAAACACCAGAAGGTCTGGAGACAGACGCTCTGAATGGCTTCCAAGCTTGTGGACGAAAGGAAGTGTGTATCATAAATGTTCAACAGGGCACATTTCAGTTTAAGAATTGAGTCCAATAAATGGCCTTGTTTTTATCCGTCGGAGAAGTCCCTCCCGCCAATTGCGCCCTTTTGTCTCGATCCCTGAAGGGGCCTCCGTGCCGTCAGGTGTTGTTTAGTCTTCTGAAATTCCTCTTCTTTCGTGCCAGCGTTGGTTTGGCATCTGAAAAACAATTTTCTTTTGTATGTTATATTATAATTCGATAAGACTTTTAAGATTAAGAAAAAAGCCCCAGCAACAACAGTAAATAAGTTTTTGTCTTGGTGACTCTTAGTTTCCATCCCCCTCTTGCTTACCCATCTAACTTCGGCCAACATTTTAGCCCTTTCTCCTTCTTATCTCTACCAAGCGCCACGCCACAATGCCTGGCTAGCGGTGTGGCTGTCGACAGGATCCGGGCTGGTGGCGGGCTGGGGGGGGGAGAGAGAGAGAGACCCGCCACTTACAAGTGAGATAGAGCGAAGAGAAACTTCAACCATGAAATTGGCAATCTCGTATGCTTCATCACGAGGGAGGGTGGAGTGAGTTGCTCTACATATTCTAATTGTGCCTGGATGCCCTGGATTGTGGAATGCAAAGTGTCAGCCTGCCCAAGAGAGACATATGTGCTTGTTAACTTAGATGTGCAAACTCGTTTTGATTAGTGGAGTCAACGGAGAGCATGGGAGAAGGGCTTCATGAATGCAAGCCTACTTCTTCCCCGGGCAAAGAATTAGAATTTAGAATTTATTGGCCAAGGGTGTCTGGACACACAAGGAATTTTTCTTTGGTGTAAAGGCTCTATACTTACATACAGGCTACAATCGACAAACGGTGGTTACAATCACAAGGCTATCATTGACAAACAATGGCTACAATCCTACGATACATTCATTAACATAAAGTACATCCATCGTGCCGTGTATGTGTTGGGTACATCCATCGTGTCATCATGTTATGAAGTACATTCATCGCGTCACAAAGCATTTTATCATGTCACAGGTCAAAACATTTGTGGCAAATCATGCCCCAAAACACATTCATCAAGCCATATGATTTTTTAAATTATTATTATTATTATAGGTTTGAGACAGTCTATATTGAACAGTCATAGAAAACTAGTAATCACTCTACAAGTCAAGCCGGAATACTAAAGGACACAACTATTACATATTTTAAGATGTAAACAACGGTTATCGTCATTCAAATAAGAGAATAGGCAATTGGGTTGCAGAAACAATGCCTGGCTAAAACAGGGCAAGTTGGGTTTTCACAGCTTCAGCCCCTCCAGATGTTGCAGGAGTTGCAAGGGTGCTCCTTGAGTTGCAAAACGCTTGTCTTCTCTCTAGTCCTTATTTCCCAATGTGGCGCTCTGAAGATAGCTTGGATCTGGTTGCGGAAGTTGCTACCGAGTTGGGGAAGTCTACGGTAAGGATTGAGGAGAGGGGTGGAAGAACTGCGTGGGGTGATGAGCAATGCAACTGGTGGATGCCAGTGTGGGACTCTCCCAAGGCCTCGCAGAGAAAGGCTGAGGGGTGAAATGGAGGAAGATCTGGAGAACTTTTCATGGGAAAACCGCTAAGAGACTTTAGACGCAACCCGGTCTGTAGGCGACAGTCAGCCGAAGGTTCTCTCTTTCCAGGCGAGGCGCTTTTTCCTATCCCGTTGTGGGTCTCGGGGTGCCGTTTCTGCTTCAGCTCTTGGCTATTTTTCTCTCGCAACCTGCTCCTTAAAACAGGAACGTCTCCACAGGAGACGCGAGTGTAAAATGGAACCAATGCTTCCTCTTCGTGAATGAGGCCGTTTTCTTCATTTTGCTTTTTGCCTGTTAGAAAGTTCGCATTTCTTCTTTCCCAGGACAGCAAAGCAAGGGAAAAAAATCCCTTTAAAATCCCCTCTTGAAACCCCTTCTGCCTCATGAATATTTTTAACGTTAAATACTTGGAAGCCAATTTTCCTGGGCTGGCCAAGCTTTGCTTTTGGTTTCGAACCCTGTGGCCAGCCCAGTAGAAGAGCTGATGGGGAAATCAGTAGTATTGGCGTCGGCTGGAGCAGCCTAAAGGATGAAAAATAGGAACCATTTGATTTTCAAATCCGTTGCTGTTGGCCTTCTCCTCCTCACTGCAGTTAGACCATCCACTCACATGCAAAGGTCGAGTTCCCACACAGGCTGGCTGGGGAATTCTGGGAGTTGAGGGCCACCCGTTGGGAAACACAACGATGGATGGATGATCTATTTATTTATTTTAATTTTTATACCGCCCTTCTCCCGAAGGACTAGGTAGGTAGGTAGGCAGACCCGCGTTTCTCCACCTTGGCAGTTCAAGATGTAGGAACCTTAACTTCCAGCATGCTGGCTGGGGGAATTCTGGGAGTTGAAGTCCACCCATCTTAAAGTTGCCGAGGTTGAAGAAAAACCTGCTTGCCTGTCTGTCTTTCTATCTCGTGTTTCTCAACCTCGGCAACTTTAAAATGGATGGACTTCGACTCCCAGAATTCCCCAGCCAGCCGCGTCCTGCCCTTTTTTAGCTCTGCATCTGGCACGGATTAAAAAGAGAGCAGCCGTATCTCTCCAACTTGCGCCTTTCTGTGCTATTTTACTTCTCCCTCATTGCACGGCAAAAGTCTTACCTGGGCAGAAAAGGCGTGAGCTGACATTTCAAAGTTTTGCCGTCCCTCATTGCGCAAACCGGCTCACCTGAAAGCGAGAGACCACAATCCTTCCTTCCCCCCCTCCCCAAACAGATCCCCTTGTGAGATCTCGGAGGCCCCCTCCCCTGCAAGGAATTTTAAAAACCGGCCCGGGGGACAAAATGCATGCTTAGGGAGTGAGAGAGAGGAATTAAATTATTAAAGCGAGTTCTCCCAGGTTACTATGGGAACCTGTTGCTAATGAATTGGTGGGGTCTCGCTTTTTTTTTACCTTGATGGAGCTCTTAAAAGCCTGTAACTCTCTGCCAACAGATTTCCTAGGAATAAGGTTGCCATGGAAACCCCAGGCACTCAACCCAGGTGTGGACCAAGTGCGATGCCAGATGGCACGCCAGCCTCTGCTGCCAGACGGGGCACCCTTCGCCAAGCAGGGTTTGGCCCACCAGCCCCATGCTTGTGGTCACACCTTCCCGGAAGTCCCCCTGGGAGGGTGCCAGCCAGCTGAGCCCCCCCGAGAGACCCAGAAACGGCTGGGAATTTGAACCTCCCTCAGATAAAATAGCCCGGTGCCTTTCCCTGTTCCCACGTACAGCCCCCTCCTCATCGGATTTGACTCTTTGTGTGTAGGAGGCTGGGACTGAGGGAAGGGTCAAAGGCATCAGAAGTCTCGAGTCCCTGCGCACCCATGAGAGACCTAAGTCCCAGCCCACCTCGAAGGAGAGGCGGTGGCGGAGAGATTTTGTGCCCTAAATGTGGATTTTCCGATCGATGGATCAGACTAGGAGGCCGAACGTTGACCAATCTGGACTTGGTTCACCTGGCAGGCGTGGCTTCCTTTTGATCTCCTTCATTATTCATGCACCACTTTCCTTCTTGTCTTGTACATGGTTTCACCCAATCACGTTCAGCCCTTTGATCTGCAGGGGTTGGTTTCTCGGCCTCTCCTGACAACCCCCAATTATTTATTTCATTGACCTTGAGTGGGGCCGGCGCCCCGCCCCTCCTATCTCCTCCTCCGGCTGCCTGGGGCCTTCGCCTTCCGCTTCTCCTCTCCTCTTCCTCCTTTCTGTCAGAATCAGGATCGGACTCTATTGGGCCCAGCGTGCCTGGACGCGCAAGGGAGTTGTCTCCGGTGGGCAAGCCCCGTGCCTACATGCATACAGTAAACAAACTGATTGCAATCATAAGACACGTCCATCTTGCCAAGGAGCTTTTCCCCCTCCCAAGCTGGGGGATCCCAAAAGTGCGAAGGCTCCCCACAAGCGACATGGTTGACATTCGTCCCTCCTGGTCCTGGCGGCTGTAAAGATTGGGCTTGTATCATTTTGCATGGCTTGATTTGTTTTGCTTTTTAAATTTATTTAAAGCAATTCAATTAGTACGTTTTTCCACAGGAACGTGTTGCCTGAGTATATAATTTACTAATGCCATTTCAATTCCTACCCCTTTATTCTTTTCTCAAGCCGCTGATAAAAGAAGCCCCCAGTTTGAAAACATTCCCTTTCTTCTTTTTTCTTTCGACCTCACGCTTAGCCTGCCCGTTTCTGCCCATTCTAGCATTTTTCTTTATTATTTCTCCCTCTGATGGGGCTGCATAAATTGGGCTTGTACCATTTTGCATGTCAATCCTCCGTCGTTCGGATGTCTCCGCGCTCTGCAGGATTTTAATCAAAGGAGATCTGTTGCGGCTGCTGGTTGTCGTTTCTCTCATTTTCTCCCCTCCCTTCCTAAGGAAAACCTGCAAGGCTAAAACTTTTCTTCAGCGGTTGTAATGGATGGTCCTCTGTTTCCCCCCCCCCCCAAGCAGTGACACTGATGGGTTCATTTCTAGCCTGTTTCTCTCCCTTTGGAGCCCTGTTGATCCAGAGGGACCCGGTTGTGTTAGAGGTCAGCTGAACAACCGAACAACATCTATTCAGAAATCCTTCCTTGCCGAGATTTTTCTCCTCCAGGGAGGCTGGGCGTTTCCGCTCGGACGTCTCAATCAGAGTTCATATGGGCAACTGGGAGAGGGAGGGGCCTGGTTCTCATTTAAAATAGTGACCAGGAGGGTCTAGGCAGAGAGGGGCAAGAGTAATCCCTCCTCCTGCTTGGAGATGTCGTGGTTTGAGAGCAATTTTGGGCAGTTGCACAGAGAATGTGCCGCCTGCCGTGCCAGTGGTCATCTTGGGACCATCCTCCCCGTCTTGATTGCCTCCAGAAATGTTGGATTTCCACTCCCCGAATCCTTGATCAGTCCAGCCATTGTCCTCCTCACTTCGTTCTGGGGGTGGGGGACGGGAGTGATGGCCCTCCGTAACTGCCAGGCGCCCTCTGAGGAAACGTACAACTGTGTAGGCTGAAAAATAATAGCTAGCTTTATTCGTGAAAGTTTTACTATGAAACATCATGTTGTGATGGAGGTTGGAAGTCACTTCTTTGTCTATTTCCTTTCTCTTTATTATATTCTAACTTTGTTTTTCCTTCCTTCTTTCTCTTTTCTTGCACGTTTCACTCCATCTTCCTATTCTTTTTTCCTTCTTTAAATTTACTTCACATTATATTTTAGTATTATAATCAAAATTATAATGTCATCATGTCTGTATGTGTGCGTACACACATCCATCCATCCATCCATCCATCCATCCATAGAGCTAGATTTGACTTTCCAGGATAGGATGATTACGTGCCATGTCATTTATCCTCAGTGACCACATAGATAGACTTTCTCCAGGATGCTATGTTCTCAGTCTGGCCCTTTTGAACGTGCAGCTGAGTCCACCCACCTGGCTGCTGGCCTTCTTCTCTTTCCTTCCACCGTTCCCATCATCAGAGGCTTCTCCAGAGAGCTAGATCTTTGCATAATGTGACACAAGAGGCAGGGATAGGCCTGACTGGAGACAATGGGACCTGTAGTCCAGCTTTTCCAGAAACACAAAGGGTGAGACGCTTAGGTTCAAGGAGCTCCACCAACTTGAAGATTTCCTAAACTGTTGTGGGAACATTCGGTGTGTATATATCTAACTCACTGGTTCAAATCCAAGGGAAATGATCAGATCTCCATAGGCAAGCGGCTTTTAAAACTGAACTAGATCTGCCCAATCAAATGGCACGAGTCAAAGATCTTGTCTGCGCACAGCAGCAGCCTTTCCAAACTCAGAAATCCAGATCAGACTGATTGGATCGGACAATGCAATTTAACCCTCGCATTGATTTTCTGAATTGGTCGGGGCTGCTGAATCTGGCCAGTTACGTTGGATTGAAGGACTTGGTGGACAGGTTGTGAAGTTGTCCTTGGAGCCCTCTCCTTCTTGCTGCTGGACCTAAGCACTGGGGGCTGGGGCCACAGGTCCCACGATCTACCCCTCCTTGCCAGCTCCTCTGTTGCCAAGGGGTGTGTGTGTGTGTGTGTGTCCATCTCTTCCAATAAGGCCGATACTTTTATGCTAATGAACAGGCCGTCAGCACTGGACAATGTTGGCAGGAGGAGAGCTTGAAGCGACCTTTGGGAGGCTGAGCCAAGACAGAGAAGAGCGACTCGGCCATCAATCTAATTCACATTCAGATAGGGGATAATGGCAATCAGGTTAATTAGCGAGAGTGAGCCTGGTCCCTTCCCGCAGGCTGAGCAGCCTCCCCCTCCTGCCCCACTAAAAGGGACCCTTTGGGGACGGGCCTGTCTTTCCAATGCTACAGTTCCTGCCCTCACACCAGGAAATAATAACTTAGGTGGGAAGTGGGGATGTGGGTGCAGTAGGAAGGATCTCAAAGGAGAATTTCTGTGGGGTGAAATCTTCCCATTGGTTGGCACCAAGGTTTTCTGCTGGACACACCAGCTTTGCTGAAAGTCCCCGGAATTTGCTCGAATACGAGGGCAATTTGGAAAAAAAAACCTCATTTGGTTATCCATGACAGACACTCACAGATACAGAACTTTTATTGTACACGTTAGAAAACTGCAACATGACATTCCTTTTTGACATAGTCACCGCTCAAAAGGAGGCCCTTGTCAGAGCTTCTGACAAGGTTTGAAATTCCTCCTGCAAAGAAATCTCCCTCCTGGGAACGAAGTCAGAGGAGGTGGGAGTCTGGCCTGTCGGGGCAGGCGGGGAGGATTAAAAACACCCCAACGCCGGAACGCCTTCAAAAGTTCTTGGGTGCATCTAGCGGTGTGCGGGGGAGCCTTATCGTGAACCAGCATCACACCGGAAGCCAGCATGCCCCAACGCTTGCGTCGCACCGCTTCAAAGATGACCGTGCGCTTCATGATGCTGTTCCAGGGTGGCTCCATTCCCAGGAGGGAGATTTCTTTGCAGGAGGAATTTCAAACCTTGTAAGATGTTATGACAAGGGCCTCAATTTGAATGGCAATTAGCATGTATAATAATATGTATAATGAATGGTGATGTGTATAATAAAAGTTCTATATCTGCGAGTGTCTGTCATTGATAACCAAATGGAGGATTTTTTTTCCAAATTGGCCTCGTAAAACTGAATGTAATATTCCAATATGGTCTTCCCAAGGCATTATAAAGTGGCATTAACACTTCGCCTGAACTTGATTCTGTCCTTCTGTTGATGCAGCCTAGAACTGTCTTGGCTTTTTTGACAGCCACAGTACACTGTTGACTCATATTTAAGCGATCATCTGCTAGGACCACAAGATGTTGCAACATATGCAACGAAATGCCATGAATTTTGAAGTAAAAGCTGACTTCTCCAGCTCTTCTTTGCCCACCGTCTCTTTTCTTACCTCAATGAGTTCATTGGTCCAAACGCTGGCATCCATTTTGAGACTTCGCACCTTTGAATCTCGGGGTCCCAGTGACCTGTGCTGCCCTGGGGCAAACAGAAAAATAAAACACACTTGAAAGGTTAGTAACAGAGGGGAGGGATTTGAAGAAGGATAAACCCAAGGAGCCATGGATAAGCTTGGAACAGAAAAGTTTGGTAAAGTTTCGATCACAGAGAAGCATTCCAGGAAGTGCCTACACATACAAGGAAGCACGTGTGAGCTCTTCCAGGCCTTACGACCAGGCAACACCATTCGAGCTGTCTCCAACCATGTGGGCGTTAATCAAGAAGGCCTCTCCAGCAGAGCTGAATCATAACTGGAAAAGAATGGGTTTTCAGACAGCCAAGCTTAAGCCATTGTAAGCTCTGTAGGAGAAGTGGGCCACTTAGAGCCTGTGGCTTAATTTCAAGCAGCCCTGAGATTAATCTCTGAGGAAATAATCAATTGGCCAAGAGGAAGAATGAGGCGTTCCTTCCTCGAGAACCTGAAGTCATGAGGAAAAACCAGGAAGCAGAGGGAGAATGGTGGAAGGAAGGAAGGAAGGAAGGAAGGAAGAAAGGAAGAAAGGAAGAAAGAAAGAAAGAAAGAAAGAAAGAAAGAAAGAAAGAAAGAAAGAAAGAAAGAAAGAAAGAA
>JANHFO010002718.1:50410-64093 GCA_032468095.1 Pareas carinatus
TTCACTTGCCCGTCTCAGTCCGTTCGCCATTTTAGAGAGGGAATCCACAACAGCAAAGTTAAGGCTTCAAAAAAGAATCAGTTACTTAAGAAATTCTGCATGTTGCTCCGTCCGGATAGAGAAATTAATTTTTTTTAAAAAAGCCTTTTGCACGAAGAAACAGAGCACATATTTATGTGGAAATACTGAAAATTCAAAAGTTTCACAAACCTTTAAGCACAACTGTACATTGCGTTTATAGGATGTAAATCCCAGGAGAAAAGAGGAAAAAACCATAAATATGACTCCAAATCAACACGGTTTAAGAAAAAAGCAAAGGAAAACTCTCTGAGACACTTCAAAGCCTCTGGTCAGCACCAGCACCGCTCCACCAGTGAGGATGATGAGGATGAGGACGAGAGCGTCCCCGCCAGTTATCACACGGTATCTTTACAGGTTAGTCAAGACGTAAGTATAGTCACGGTTTCTTCCTCTCCCTGCGGTTTGTCTCTAGGGCAATAGCTATAAGTTAACTAGGTACTTATTCACACTGTCTTATCTTTTTAAAACACAAATAACTCATAATGAGAGGGATAAAGGGAGAGAGATCTGAATCAGATTGTCAATAGTGCCTTTCCTATAATTATGAATATTATTTATTTATTAAATTTTCATCCTGATTTCATTATAAGTAACCCAAGGCAGTGAACATACACCATACTCCTCCCTCTTTCTACTTTCCCTGCCAGAACCAGCCTGGGAGACTGGCTGGGTTGAGCGGGTGTGATTGCCCAGCTGGCTTTCATGGATCAGCACCCACGTCCTGACTTCCGAGGAACAGCTTGGGACAGATTCTTAGTTCGAGAAGGGAGCTCCCATCCACGAATGCTGTAAACTAAGCATAATCCCAAAGTTTGGGTGGGTTTATGTGAGTGAACATTCAGAACAGATATCAAACCATGGATTTTAATGGATTTTTGAGGATGTTTAATAAGAAATATGCTAAAGAAACAAGATTGTTTGATGCCTGTTGTTACTTTGCATGTAGATTGTGGACAACATGCAGTTGTTCAAATTGCAATTAAAAACAATTAAAATAATGGCACTCAGCCGTGAAAATTTCTCAAAACTAAGAGCCAAAATCTTAAGTTTAAGCTTCTATTTCTGTAAGACCTAAACAGAAAACACAGTGAGAATTTAGTTTAGGAAGATGAAGAGGCCTTTGTCGTGCAGTGGATAGACATAGACAATGACGATGGTGGTATATATTCTCTATGTTGCCAATGAACTAGAATGGAATGGAGTGCACTGCAATGCAATGCCTCGGCCAAGTGTAATTAGACAAGTAAGAAATGTGTCTCCAGTGCAGAAGCTCTCAGTCAACATGCCAAAAAACCCCAGAGTAATAATAATCATAATAATGGTATCATTAAGAGGAGCTGGAGAAGCTGGGGAGAATAATAATAATAACTACAGTCATACCACCTGGTTAAATATACTTAGGCATAAGACTGGGGATTACCGTATTTTTCGCTCCATAAGATGCACTTATGGAGGAAAGGGGGGAAAGTGTGTGTGTTTTATGGAGCGACTACAAAAGAGGTAGACGACAACTGCGGACCCTTGGCCGGTTTCTGGGGGGCTTACACACGTTCATCTGTTGTATCGGCCTGGGCGTTGACTACCACACCTACGCGCCCCACGGCAACGGTGCCTGCGACGAAACGGGGACTCCAAAGCGGCTGTCCAGTTTATCTGCGCGAACGGACGAATCAAAACAAACTGTGATTACGAGCTCTGCGGGCTGCTGAGAAACAACGCCGTATTATCGCCGCTCCCACTGCCAAGTTCAAGGCGAAGAAACACCCTCTCGTCCATGCCCGTAGAGCTCTGGCCTCGCAAAAAGAAAAGCCGGCATGAAGGCAGGTGGTGCCAAGTCTTATTCTGAAGACATAGACTTGTTCTCTAATTTTCCTGCTTGGAAGGCTTCGTGCTAGAATCCTCGGGCTGCCACTAAAACACGCATCCGCGGAGCCATTTCCCGCCGTGACGACAGCTTCAGCCATGGACGAGCAGGCTGGTCCCGGTGTTTTCTTCAACAACAGCGGTGGCTGTGGCCGCTGCTGCTGATGGGGCTTCGGCAGGGCTGGCCTTAGACTCTGCAGTGTGGGCCCAGTAAGTGTCCCCGGCATCCTGCATTGCTTGCAGCACAGCTGGGGCTGCTTTGAGGCCGAGAGTTTTGAGTGGGAGGCAGAGCAAGCAGAACTGCAGGAGCAGCAAGTCCATAAGGACCATCAACTTGTGCATGGGCAATCAGTGCAAAGGGACTGTTTTCCTCCTCTAAAAACTAGGTGCGTCTTATGGTCAGGTGTGTCTTTTGGAGCGAAAAACATGGTAGGTGTTCCCCAGAGTGACGATGCAACAGAAAAAAACTATCTCCGTATCTGGTTGCTTTGGCATGCAACGCCCTGCAGCATCGTCCTGAGGGAAGGAGTTCAAACAGTTCATGTCCAGGATGTGAGTGGTCGGTGGATATTTTCTCAGCCCTCCTTCTGACCCATGCAGTGTACAGGTCCTTCGTGGAAGGCAGGCTGGTTGCCGTTGTTTTTTGCAGTCCTAACTATCCGTTAATGTTAAACCCTGTCCTGTCTGGTTGCTCTGCCAAACCAGGCAATTACTGGGGTACAAATGACAGACTACATTATTCTTTTGTAGAGCTGCATCAACAGCTCCTGGGGCTGCCTGAACTTTCTGACTTTTGATGGAGGAAGAGCATTCTTCGTGGTGCCTTTTTAATGATGGTTTTAATGTTAGGTATCCATTTATTAAATATACCAGAAAAGTATTCTTATTTAAAAAACTATGTAGGAGGAACTTTACCCCAAAATGCAATCTGGAAATATTTTAAATACATGTTTTGGTATTTTTAAGAAAGTTGTATTTGGCATCCATTCTGCAATAAGTAGCACCGTGGATCTTTAGGGTCTTCCTATACATCTGCTGGGGCTTCATAACTTTTCATTTTTGTAAGAGTGTATTTTATTTTCATATAAAATGAATAGGAAGAGAAAACATCATCCTAAATATACAGATAGTTCTTGACTTACAACCATAATTGAGTCCAAAATTTCCACTGCTAATAAGCAAGACGGCTGTTAAATGAGTAGTTTTGCCCCATCTTACAACCTTTGTTGCCAAAGTTGTTAAGTGAATCCCTGCAGTTGTCAAGTTAGTAACATAGTTGTTACGTGATCCTGGCTTCCCTGTTGACTTTGCTTTTGAGCAGGTTGCAAAGGGGGATCATGTGACACCCCCACCCCCACCCGGGGACACAGTGGTCGTCACAAATGAGTCGGTTGCCAAGCATCTGAATTTTGATCCTGTGACAGTAGGGGAGGCTGCAGCGATCGTTAAGTGCCACTGTAAGCCTGAACACTCACCGAATGTAAGGTTGTAAGTCGAGGGCTGCCTGTAGCGGAGGCTCTTTGCTCATGCTGAGCAGGAGAGCTCTGTCAGCTTCTTGCCTTGTTTCTTTTCCAGCTGCTGGACCTGATGCACACCCTCCACACACGGGCGGCCGCCATCTACAGCTCTTGGGCCGAAGAGCAGCAGCATCTGGGCGCTTCAGAGAAGAAGATAGAAGCCAATTCTCGAGCATTGTGGATCAATTGTTGGTGCCCGTTGTTGCAAGGTAAGGCTAACCCAACCTAGAATGGGACAGGCAGTCCTAGACTTATAATTATAATGGTGCCGGTCCGTTACAGTGGGGAATCACGATGGTCATAAAATGGATCATCACCAGTCCAATTTCCCAACATTTTTTCCATCTGCCGACTCCTTCAGAGCTCTGGTATGTCATCCACCAGGTCCCGGCGATTATGAAGTCTTTATTGTCATAGTACAACATGTGTACAATGAGATTGGCTGAGCCTCCCTTCGTGCACCACCACCATCCCCGCACACACACACATGCAAACACCATGTTGTTATAATATTATTTTTTCGTTCAGAAGTCTGACAGCCCAGGGATAAAAACTGTTCTTGAGCCTGTTTATGTGGCTGTGTATACTTCTATATCTCCTGCCTGATGGTGGGAGAGTCAAGAAGGATTGACCAGGGTGTGAGTTGTCCCTGAGGATTTTCCTCACTCTTCTAAGGCAACCAGCCCTAGCAATGTCGTCTAGTGGTCTCAGGGGACAGCCCATGATGTTTTGTCCTGAGCTCACCACCCTCTGCAAGGTCTTTCTGCCCGTGGCTGTCAAACCATCATACCACACCATACATGCAGTAAGTGAGAACACTTTCAATTGTGGACTGATAAAAAGAGGTCATCAGCTGTTGTTCCACTTTATTTTTTCGCAAGACCCTCAGGAAGTGGAGTCTCTGTTGGGCCTTTCTGTCCACCTGGGTTGCGTTGGTTTTCCAGGTGAGATAGACTCCCAGGAATTTAAAGGAGGGAATTCTCTCCACACAGCTACCCTCGATGTAAAGTGGGACAGGTTCCTCTCTCTTTTTCCGGAGGTCTAATACCATCTCCTTTGTCTTGCTGGTGTTCAGGTGCAGGTTGTTCTGTAAGGGATAGTTGTGTATGTGGCTAGTTTTTGAACGTCCCCCCTGTACACTTTCGTCTCTACCCGTAATAAGACCCAATACGGTGCTATCATCTGCGAACTTAATAATCACAGTGGATGGGTCAGACGATACACAATCATGTGTGTACAGTGAATACAGGTAGGGATTGAGCACAGCCCTGTGTGGAGCCAGTGCTGAGCTTCGGGGAATTGGAACTGACAGATGCAACCTTCACTATTTGTGACCGGTCTCTTAGAAAGTCTTTAATCCAGTCACAGATGGAAGAGGGAAAATCTAAGTCAGTCAGCTTTTTGATAAGGATGCTTGGCAGAATGGTATTGAAGACTGAGCTATAATCTATGAAAAGCATCCTGACATAGTTTCTGAGTTTCTCCAGAGGTCTCACTGCAGAATGTAAAGCAGTAGCTATGATGTCGACGTATTACCCCTGTAGGCAAACTGATGTTTGTCAAAATCTGGTGGGAGGCATGTCCTAAGGCAGTGGTCGCCAACCTTTTTGACCTCGCAGACCACCAATTTCATAATTTGAAATCCTGAGGCTCACCTTTTTTTTAAAAGGTACATAAAACTTCCATTTTAATAATATAAAAGGCACTTACTTAATAGAACAAAATTTTAAAAGCTTATTTAATTATAACAAAATTATAAATGCTTATTTAATCATAGCAAAATTTTAAAAGTTAGTTTAATTGTAGAAAAATTACACAACCACACAGATGCAGAGAGAGAGAGAGAGAATGAGAGAGAATGAGAGAGAGAGAGAATATGACAGAATGAGACATAGACACACAGAGAGAAAGACAGATGCAGAGAGAGAAAGAGAAAGAAAGAAAAAAAGAAAGGGAATAAGAGAGAATGAGAGAGAGAGACAGACACACACAGACAGACAGACACACAGAGAGGAAGAAAATGAAAGAGTGAAAGAGAATGGGAGACAGAGAGTCAAGCTGTTTTCACACAACTCAATTATCTCACTTATCCAGGGGTTTTCAAACTTTTCCAAGCTGTGGACCCCCAAAACATGAAGGACCCCATTCCCCCAAATTCGACTAATTTCCCCATCTCTCTTACCTCATGGAGAAGTCAGGGCTGGAGAGAAATCGGCTGGGCTGAAACTCCGAGGCTCAGAATTCTCACGCTTTCAGCCAGCTGGGAGGCGCATCCGGTAGCAGCGCAGGAGAATTCTGAGCCCGGGAGACAGCTCAGTCGCGTGTGCCTCGCTGCCTCTGCTGTATTAAAAAAAATAATTAAAAAATGCCAGATTTCCCTGACGGACCACCACTGGGCTACGGCCCATAGGTTGGCGACCACTGTGCTAAAGTGTTGGACAACCAATCTCGAAGCATTTCATCTCTACAGATGTTAGTGCAATAGGTCTATAGTCATTTAGGCAGTTAATTGTTGTTTTCTTCAGGACTGGGACAATAGTGGCTGCTTTCAAGCATGATGGAACATTGGCTGTTTGCAGGGAGATGTTAAAGATCCTTGTCAGGACCCCTGCTAATTGGTCAGCACAGGTCTTTTAACACTGTCCCCAGCATCCCATCTGGGCCTGCAACTTTGCTGGGATTCACAGCCTTCAATGCAGCTCTCATTTTGTGTTTGTGAACTTGTCTAGATGAGGCAGGTGTTCTCTTATCATTTTCTTGCTTATTTTAACTTTTATTTTCTTTTTGCACGAAGACTGAAGCAAATAATAAGTTAAGCAGCTCTGATTTGAATTCCTCTAGAGCTGACAGGTGTTCTCTTATTTTTGCATATTTTAATCTGCATTCCTAACCTGTCATTTATTCTGTTTTTGGTAAGTTAAGTAGTGTTTTCTTTTGCTCAAAGACTGATGCAAAGTATGAATTAAACAGTTCTGCTTTCTCTCTACCGCATGTTACTTCCTGGCCATCTTCTTCCATTAGTGGACAAATTGTTACCTTTCTTTATTATATGTTGAAAAACACTTTTTCTTGTTTTTGATATTTGTTGCAAGTCTTTCTGAGCCTTAGCTCTCCTAACTTCATCTTTGCAAGTTTGGGTTCTTTGTTGGTACACTGGCTTAGTTATGTGTGCCTGTTTCCTTGATTTGTACTTATCCTTTTTGTCTTTCAGTTTATCAGAGAGATCTTTGCGCAACCATGCCGGTTTCTTCTTGGATTTCTTATTTTTCTTCTTCAGTAGTATTATGCTGGACTGGGCTTATATTATCATATTTTTCAAAGTTTCTCAAGCTTCTTGAGTTGATTTTCCCTTTAAGATTTTCACCCATGGGATACTTTCCAAGCTGTCTCTTAGTTTGTTAAAATCAGCTCTGTTAAAATCTAAAACACTGGTTTGAATATGTTCTGTGAATAAGGTCCAGTATAGCTGTCCCTCTAGATGCCACCTGTGTACTATTTTGGACAAATGGCTGTCCAGTCTTCTCTCAAAAACCTCCAGGGATAGAACACCCGCAACGTCTGAAGTCAAGTCGTTCCACTAGTTAATTGTTTACACTGTCAGGGAATTTCACCCTAGTTCTAGGAGCTCTTAGTTCTCCTTTTGGTTCCTCCTGTGGCTAATGTTGATGTTGCCCTCTTGATATAGTTTGTTATCCACAAATTTATTTAAAAATGACAGATGGCTAACTGCTAACTCCAGATCCTTTCTTCTTTTTAAAAAAAATGTAAAAATTATTTTTTACAAATAAAAAATACAAACAAACATACAATGAACACACAGTATAATAAAAACACTCATAACTCAAAAAATCAGTAAAAGAGCAGCCACCTGGGTATACATTTCAAAACTAATTTCTATTCAAAATTGCTCCTCAGCCCGGGCTTACTTTTCTCACTCCGGTCAATCCTGCTTCCACAATCCACATCCGAAGCCACTCGTCCTTCTTTCGCAACGCTCCTAATCCATCGGGTACATTGGCTTGGGCGACAAGCCTCAAATGGCAGCGCCCAGAGCCGCCTCACCCCCCAGGGTCCTCGGGCGCGCCAGCATCGACCCCCGGCCCTAAAATTCAGCCGGTGGGCCCTGACAAGCCGCCCTCAAACGGCGGGCTCCCCAAAAGACCGGAAGTCGAATCGTTTGTAACATTTCTTGATTCATAGTTTCTGTTGTAGGGATAGATCTTCTTGTAGTCTTACTCATTTTGTGGCAATTGTTGTGCTTATTTCTTTTTTTTCAGAATCCAAAATATTTTTTTCTCTAGTCAAAACAACAGATGGCTTCAAGGTCACTCTTTATGTTTCTGTTTCTCTTTTCTGTTTCACTGCCCAAGATCACAGACACTTCCCTTTTTTTCAAGTAACCAATGCTGACAACAATCCAAGTAGAAAATATCAAAGGGCTTTTTATTCTTTTCCCAAGTTTGGGATTTTGGAAAATATTCTCATAGAGTTCCTTTAAAACAATCCACACAATTCTTGCTCTAGACTTTCAAGCATGCTACAATGTTTCAATTCTATTTTACGCCCTTTCACTTTCAGTCGCCTTCATTCAACTTTCTCCGGACAAATGTTTTATTCTCACTCTTCTTCTTAACCAGACAAATAGTCTTTTGGAATGTAGGAATTTTAAAAGCTCACCAAGTAGCTGTCTTTCTGATGCA
Source organism: Pareas carinatus (assembly GCA_032468095.1). NCBI lineage: Eukaryota > Metazoa > Chordata > Lepidosauria > Squamata > Pareidae > Pareas > Pareas carinatus. The sequence continues at coordinate 58,572 of JANHFO010002718.1, forward strand.
ATTTACTTTTTTTCGACTTGAAGGCATACAAGCCTCGCCAGATCCACGATCCAGTGCAGCTTTTTGCTGAGCTGCTTTTTACAGTAGCGCAACTGATTTTGACAGCTCGTCAGAGGGGTTTCTTCTAGATCTCGGGACGATCATCACCATTCCCAAGATGTTTGAATGCCCCCTGTCCTTGGCTTCCTGTTCAGGGAAGCCTAGGACATCAGAGGGTCCTGAAACTGCCAAATTTTGAATCGTTTGATCTGGAGCTCCAGATCTCCTGTCCTGCCGCTGCCCTGCTACCGGAAGCACCACTCCAGATCCTTTCTAAACTCAAATTTCTATGAGAGTCATTGCCCAGACCTTGTAAAGCAGAATGCTGGAACTCTGCATTTTGCCTTGCATTTGCTACTTTGAGTATGCCATGGGATCTTTGTGTTGCTTAGGAAGAGGTGGAAATTATAACTCCTTTTTGAATACAGATTTAATAACCAAGAGTAAATCAATAGTTCTTTTTTTGCATCATTTTGTCTTCTCTACAGGCATTGCGTGCTTATGTTGTGATGCACGACGCCAGGTGCGGATGCAGGCGCTGACTTACCTCCAGCGGGCTCTCCTGGTGCATGACCTGCAGGCGCTCGACGCTCTGGAGTGGGAATCCTGCTTCAACAAGGTGGGATTGGGGTGCGTGTGTATGACTTGGCTTTCCAAAGACAATAAGGACAGGACTCGCTCTGATCACAGGATCTCGGAAATTTGGGTGGAAGACAAGTTAAAACAAAAAAAAGAAAAGAAATTATTTTTATATGTTCAGGCCGTGTTTGAGAGAGTTTGCTATATATGTGGAATTTATGCAGTTATATGCTGTTTATTTCTACTATTAAGGATAACTTACTACGTTAGGCATGAGATAACTGTGGAATATTTGGATAGAAACAAGGTAAATAATTGAACAATAACTCAGGTTCGTGTGGTATGTAAGGATGATTTCAGTTTAATTGCTGCCAGGTAAATTGGAGGAGAAATTTTACTGTCACTTTGAATGACATTTCAAGCAACCATGCCAAATGGAAAATTTCCTATTTTTTCCTAGTCTTGCATATTGCATATTGTAAATGTGAGATTTGGATGAAACTTCATCTTAACATTTCCGCAACTTTAAAGTCAAAATTCTATTGATTGGTTTGTAAAAATAATACAGGCGGTATATAAATACACCCTAACCCTTTGTTATTTTTGTCATTCAAGGTGAACATACCTAATTCAGGTAGTACTAGGCGAGATGGTTTGCCCAAGGAGATGTTTTGGGGCAGTCTCTGGTTGAGGGGCACCGTTCCCCCCTTCTGCAAGGACAGTTGACCTTGAGAATGTTAAACAACCCAAGCTGGCATTGAAAATGTCTACTTTCTCCTCCTGCAACCCCCTCCCCTGACCCAAAACCCAGCACCCCCTCTCCCAGCATTTCCATGACAGCTGGCAGAAAGCTGGAAAGAAAGCGAAGATGCATGCTGAAACCGTAGTTGTTGAGCAGGTCGTTGTAGTTGTTAAGTTAGTAACACGATTAATAGATGAATCTGGCTTCCCTGTTGATTCTGCTCGTCAGAAGGTTGCAAAGAGTGATCACGTGACCCTGGAACACGGTCACCCGTCACAACTGGACTATCAGAAAACAAAGACTCTACAAATTTCTTTCCTGTCTACTTCCTCTGCAGTAAGAAAGTCCCCTTTTTTGAATTATAGCTAAAATTGGAATATAAGCCAAAGAGAGAATCATGAACCCCGAGTGAGTTTCCCAATTCTCCTTGCTAAGGAGAATACAGTTTTTTTTCAGATCTGTTCGAATGAGCTGGGATCATTCGTTCCAAAGGTGGAATTTTGCGTTCAGTATGAGGCTTCATAAGAATTGCAAATTATATCTACAAATAAAGAGAATCATGAAACCGAGGCCTTTTCCTGACTTCCCTTGCTAGGGAGGGCCTGATTCAACATCTCTGGATTCAATGTAGAATTCTTTCATTGCCAAAAAGAAGTAGTATCAGGAGTTGTGGCCACATAAACCGAAGTAAATAGTATATTCTTATTAAATATATCACTAGCACTGTGAATCTCTGATCATAATTCTGATCATAAATTCGAAGTGTACAAAACAGAACAGGACGAATAGACAAGTCTGAAGTGGGGACTTAGAAACCAGTGCCTATTTTTGACTTGTGAGTGTGACTTTATTTTACTAATGCCATGTATTTGTTGATGAGTCAGTCTGCTTCCTCCTCCAGCCTACCAGCACTTAACTTCTGATTTGCTTGCAGCCTGGAAACAGTATTAGAATTTTCTTTCTTAACCATTAGCAAATTCCATACCTTGGATCCATAGGTTCTGTTTCCTTTGTTGACCAAACTTCTGGAAAATATTAGCCCAGCAGATATTGGAGGGATGGAGGAGACGAGAATGAGAGCTTCAACTCTGCTCTCCAAGGTATAAGCCCGCTTCTCTTCCTGGAGAATGATTCCTGACTGAATTGCAATGGTTCTCATGATTGTTCCTACTAAGCGGAAGAAAATGAAAATGGGATGCAGCGGCCAGACTCAGGCCCACTTCCTGCGGAGGCTGCCCACAGGTTCTGTCATTGAAGAAGAGCAAAAGCAGATTTGTTTGTTTTTATCAGAGGACTTTTGGGGGTGGAGAACTGCCTCACAGCTACCTTTGGGAGGCCATGCAAGCTTTAAAAAAAAGATTCACCATTTTTTGCTATAAGATTATTTAAACATGTTTTTAAATTTTTATTATTTTAATAATATATATTTCATTATTTCAGTTATGTCTATAAATTCATGGTGGAACTCTTTTCAGCTTTAAAGGACTAGATATGTTTCTTGTGTTGTAAAATTTGACTCCAAAATTTAAAATGAAAGGCTGATTTGGGGGTCTGATTTGATTCCTCATACATTGACCCTGAAATTTTTGTGCCACATCCTTAATTGGCACTCAGTTTGTTTTCATTTTTTATTAAGAATAAAGAACAATGCCGGCTGGCAGTCCCCAGGGGTAGAGCCTTTTCTGTGGCAGTGCCAACCCTATGGAACAAGCTCCCTCCAGAGATTCACATGATACCTGATCTCCGAGCCTTCTGCCGCGCCCTCAAGATCCATCTTTTTATCCAGGCTGGGCTGGTGTGACCCCCAGGGTTTTTAGTTGGGTCGGTTCCTTCAGGGGGGGATAGTTGAGGGTTTTAGGGGGTCACTGGGGTTTTTAAAATTTTAGAGTTTTTAATGAATTTGCAGCCCATTAGGTTTAATTTTATTTTAAATTGTTTTAAATTTGATATTGTGTGCTTTTAAATAGCTGTACACTGCCCTGGGTCCTTCGGGAGGAGGGCAGTATATAAATCGAAATATAAAATAAAATAAAATAAAATAAATAAACTGTGCAACTTGATCAAACTGATATCAGTAAAAAAAAAAATTAAGATCACATGAAGGCCACCATGGATAATACTGAATCCTAAACTAAATTCCCGCTGTGTTTTCTGTTTAGGTCTTCTTGCAACATTTGTCCCCGCTCCTCTCGCTCCCAACATTTGCTGCTTTATGGCTGACAATATTGGATTTTATGGACAAATATATGCACGCGGGCTCCAGCGACTTGTTGGTGAGTAAGGGGGATGCTGTCCTTGATTGCTAGCAGTTCTCTTTGCCAGATCCAGTTTTTTAGTTCCCCAATTTTCTCAGTGGTGCATAAAGACTAAAGTTGCCAGGCAGGAAGAGACACATCACAAGGTAATGCAGCCTTAATCAGACCAAGTGTCCCATTTAAGTCTGGGAACCCACTCGTAAAAATTAGGCAGTCAAGGTTAATAACAAATGTAGTACTTTTAATTAAATTATTTAATTCATTCTGTCCCACTTGTCTTCCCTCCTTTCCCCATCCTGTAAATGCACAGAATTACACACTTGAGTACTTTCTATTCTTCTCACCTCTTCACAAGCAGACAGGATGGCAGCATCCATTGTAGCTGTGCACTGTGCTTGGGAGAAATAAAGAGAGGAGAAGTGTGAAGAGTGGCCGGGAGTGTTTTCAGCTGCAAATAAGGGAAATTAACTTTTTTGTTTTGATTCAAAGTAAGCAACGAAACAAGCAGGATATGGAGATGGTGATAGAAGATCACTCCCCTTTCCTTCTGTTCCATCCAGTTGAAACAGAATCTCAAAATGATAAAAAAGGACGGTTTTCTATTGAGATCTCTATTATGGCTTTTCATTCACTACCTATTAGATGAGAATCTCCGGAATCCAAAATATTTTGGTCCATGTGTCAGCCTAGCAATTATGGTAAAGAAGCAGCCTGGTAAAGAAGTCTCTACAGCAATGATCCTATATCTAGGGTAAAAGAGAACAAAAAAGACAATTTTAACATTGGACTAAGATTTCAAACACGGCAGGAAGTATGAGGGGTAATGGAGGCTGCTGCTGGAATGGCAGGAACAGATCACCTTAGTGCCAAACCATGATTCACGTATCAAAAATTCAAGACAGCAGGCACAATGAAAACTTATTGTCAATGCACTTATCATGAGATAGCATAAGAACAAATTGTTAAACTTTGGGTGTAAACGAGATTTCAGGAAAAACAGACAAGTAGCTAGTATTGTACTATTGTGAGGTACTACTGCATCTCTCTCCCATTTCCTGGCAGCTCAAGCAAAATTGTATGGTTGGCTGTAGGAAGATGCCAAGTGTTCTCTTGTTCTAAAATTCAGTTCCAAGTAATAACATTTGCTTTTTGCCACCAAAATTCAGTGGCAATTTTGCAGGAGTCTCTGGGACTATCCTTAGTTTCCAGGAAGCCGCAGACACATTGATAAATACGTTTTGCCTTCCAGCCAGAGGCCATCCCTGAATCACTGAAGAATATGCTGCTAGTAATGGACACAGCTGGGATATTCCATAATGCTGATTCACGAACAGGCTACTCAGATCTATGGGAAATCACCTGGGAACGCATAGACTGTTTTTTGCCAAAACTACGAGATGAGCTCTTCAAACAGACAGTCATCCAAGGTATGTATTCAGAACCCCCTACAGAGCCCTTAGAAAGACCACTATTTGAAATCTGGAAAGCCACGAGCTAAGGCTGAGAATAACCATTTCCTTTTTATCACCTTCCCAAATATAATTTGTTTTTGTATATCTATATATTTCATCTTTATCAAATTTCAACATCAAACATTGAAATGCTTACGTAAAAGGGAATGGGAAAAACAGAACAAAATCACCAAAAATTATAAATCAAAACGAATGTATAATAAAAATGACCGCCAACTTTCTTTTGGTGCAAAGATTATAACAATAGAACAACCTCCTCCAAATTTAAACAAATGGCCCCTATCTATAAAATATCTTAAAATACTACTGTGTTTCCCCGAAAATCAGACATCCTCCGAAAATAAAACCTACCTACATTTTTGCCTCTAGGAGGAATATAAGGCATCCCCCGAAAATAAGACCTTCTCAAAAATATTATTTTCGGAGGATGCCTTA
>JANHFO010002720.1:0-15898 GCA_032468095.1 Pareas carinatus
CCTTCCACATAACTTTCTATTAATGTGCTTTGATACAGCACTTTGGGAACATCCAACTTCTTTTGCAATTACTTTTTTAGGCTTTCCCTCCTTATGGAGGGTGTCAATGATGGTTTTCTGTACAACTGTCAGGTCAGCAGTCTTTCCCATGATTGTGATTCCTACTGAACCAGACTGAGAGACTATTTAAAGGCTCTGGAACCGTTTGCAGGTGTTATGGCTTAATTAGCTGATTAGAGTGGGACATTTTGAACCTAGAATATCGAACCTTTTCACAATATTCTAATTTTCTGAGATTGTGAATTTGGGATTTTCATAAATGAACTTTTGTACGATATTCTAATTTTTCAAGTTTCACCTGTAGAAGGTTAGGATTTACAATTATGATGGCATTCTTTCTTATGATATGATAAGAATAAGATCCACAGATACTTTCAAAATCATTATGTGATTTATATTCGTCCCATATAAGATATGGGAGAAAGTCAAACAGAAAATATATATGAAAATTCCAGAGTGGATCTCCACTATGGAAGCTTTTGTGCATCCAAATTTGTTTGATATGAGAAAAATTTGGACATATTAGGTTATTTCTGCTTTGGAGAGAAATCTGAAATCTAGACTAGCACTGGAAAATCAACGTATGAAACTGACATGGTGGTCACATTTTCAATTAAAAAATAGATATGATAAAGATGCAAAAACAGAAGAATTTGAAATAATCTGGACAGAATTTGATGAGTTGTTGTTGACTAATAATGAGAAATTAATAAAGAAAATGTATAACTTTCCATTAGATAGAAGAATGGAAAATGAACAAGTTAAAGAGACAATGATAACATGGGCCAAAAACTTTGAGTATCCTATTGATATTGATAGATATTACATATTTTATCTATGTAAATCTTTTATATTGCTTATTGTAAGCCGCCCTGAATCTATGGAGAGGGACGGCATATAAATACGAAAAAATAAATAAATAAATAAATAGAATTTATGAAGAAAAAATTTAAGGATGATCAACGGTACGGAATATAAAGAACATTTGTATAAATTGTTTTATAGATGGCATATGACACCATATAAAATGTTTAAAATGTGTAAAGAAGTGTCAGATAGATGTTTGAAGTGCAAAGACAATATAGGTACATCCATATATATAAATGCAAAATACCACTCACTGATTCATTACCAGATCTCCCAAACTATTAAAGATACAAACCTGAAATCTGGTAGATCTGTTCATCTGGGCATCTAGGCGCTCACTAAGAAAGGATTTTTCAAAATATTAATTTTGATGTGAGTTATTCCAATTTTTTAATTCCATTGATTGGAGGACTTTTGCAGCTTCCCTGTTTGGTTTTGAATTTTTCATTGAACAGTACTAACTGAGGAGCAGCAGGGCAGGAGACTGCAAAAAACTGCTTCTCCATGCCGGAAAACTGCTTGGAAGCCGCGATTGAACCAGTACCTATGGCAGCAATGAAGGTGAGTGCAAAAAACAGGGAGGGCAGGGCCAGACAAGGCCTCAAAACAGCTGAGAAACCTAATGAGGCCTCTGCTGTTTGTTTACTGTTTGAATAAAGATTCTGAAGAGACTTATGGTGTCTGGCTTTTCTCTCCCCCTTCCAAAAAAACCTATCACTCTCCTCTGCAAAAACACCAGGGATGGGAGTGGGGGAGGCCTACTGAGCTCTCTTTGCTCTTTTTTTACTGTTTGAATAAAGATTCTGAAAATGCTTATGGTGTCCGGCTTTTCTCTTCCCCCCTCCAAACAACCTTCGCTCTCATTGTCTGCAAAAAAATGCCAGGGGTGGGGGCCGAACAAGGCCTGCAAAGTGCTTTCGGAGGCCTATCCTTTCCAAGGCCTCTCCTCCTCTACAGGGCATCTGTGGCTAATTATACCAAATCCATAGCAGAACATGGGTACCAATAGCTAGTATCCTATAGTTGTTTTGGTTTGCAATGTCCTGTATCAATGTCTGGAGGGAAGAAGTTGAAATAGACTATGTCCAGGGTGTGAGGGGTCCATAATTATTTTCACCATTCTTTTTTTGGCTCATTCAGTGTACTGGTCTTCAACAGAGGGGAGTTTTGTAGCAATTATTTTTTCTACATTTTTAATTATTCTTTGAAGTCTGTGTTTATCTTGTTTGGTTGCAGTGCCAAACCAGACAGTTTTTGAGGTGCAGATTATGGACTCAATGATTCCTCTGTAGAACTGAATCAGCAGTGCATTGGGCAGTCTGAGTTTTCTGAGTTGTCTCAGAAAGAACATTCTTTGCTGAGCTTTGTAAATGACATTTTTGATACTGGCTGATCATTTTAGATCTTGGGATATTTTGGAACCTAGAAATTTGAAGGACTCTATTATATAGTATTGTTTGATATTGTGAGAGGTGATAGGATAGACTGGTTTTTTTCTAAAATCGACTATCATTTCCACTGTTTTAAGTGAGTTCAGTTCAAGGTTGTCTTTTCGTATCACAAGGCTAGTGGCTCAATTTCTTGTCTGTAGGCAGATTCATTGTTGTCTCGAATGAGACCAAACACCGTTGTATCATCTGCAAATTTTAGCATTTTGACAAAGGGGTCTTTCAAGGTGCAGTCGAAAGGAGAAGAGAAGTGGAGAGAGCACACAGCCTTGAGGTGCACCTGTGCTGATTATACAATCAAGAATCAAGAAAATTGTCAGAAGATAGAGGAAGATAGACAGGATGGAGAAACAGAAGACTGACAAAAGGTCAAAATCCAACAAAAAGTTTTGGAGCTTCAGAATAGTACTTCCTGTTGATAGTATTTCTAGACTCCTGAATGAAAAGCAACTCTTACAAGATTCAGGGCCTGAAAAAAAATACTGAAGAGCAAGACATGATTAGGTGAGGAAAACTAGAGAGCTCCTGCTGAGTTTTTAATGAATTTGATGATGAGGTACAACAAATACATACATACACCCTGAGAGGAACTGAAGCAGTAATTGGTCAGTAATATAGTCTGTCAAGAGAAGTGTGCTGCCTTTCTGGGTCCCATTCAGATGTGAGAGAAAAGCTCTCAAGACTCTTTATGTCCGTGATAATTATTGCTTTCTACTCACCCATGTGGGAACAATTGACTAAACAGATGGTGCAACAGGAACCATTCAGCTTCCTCAATAATGAGACATGATTCCAAGCTGAGGGATTTCTGCAAGAGATGAGCTGCACTTCATGAGAACTGAGAAGAATGGTTTTGACAGATATCTTGCAACCTTATCTGGGGGATTTTAAAATGAATCCTGTGGGTCAGCAATATGATTATTCAACAAACAATGCAATACCAAAGACAATAACCAGTATGGGAAATAGAAGATGTAGAGATGCTCAATAATAAGCGCCTCAAATTCATAACCCAGGATTCCATTGTCTCCATATAGAATATATGGAATACATCAGAAGGACTAGAAGCCTTGATTCAGGACAATGAACATGCTTTATTAAGGATTACTAAAACCTGGTGGAACACACAAAAATTGAGTGAATATAAGAATTGTAGAGTTATTCAAAAGGAAACAGCAAAGATTTTGTTTTATACAGTACCTAGTCAAAAACAAAACTACATAATGGCCTCCCAGAGAAGTTTATACTTTCTGGGAAGAGAGCCATATTAATAATGGGAGACATCAAGTTCCTGGATTTCTGTAGGAAAACCAGCTCGACCAGGACTGCAAGCTTTCGTCTATTCCTCAGTAATCTTGTTGACTATTCCATTCCCGAAGGCTCAAGAAGAAACAAGGGAAACATTTCTTCTAGATCAGTTCCTATACAATAGGAAGAGCTCATTTAAAGAATAGAAACAGAGGGACAAAGCAATTATTTAGAGATTTAAAATTACTTACTGAATAATGCATTTGTTATCATTTCCTAGCAACCACATACTGTAGATAGACTTTCTCCAGCATGGTCAGTTTCCAACTTCACCCTTTCAATCTTCCAGTGATAATCTTCATTGTGATAACCCATCCATCTTGTAGCTAGCCATCGTCTTCTTGTCTTTGCTTTCATCTTTCCTAGAATTAGAGCCTTCTCCAGAGAGATGGGAGAAGAGTTAGGCCTTCTCATAATGTGTTCAAATTAGTATAATCATTGAGTCATTTGTATTTTGAGTGAGAACTAAAGGTTGATTTGTCTGCTGATTCATTTGATTGTTTTCTTTGTCTATCCATATCATTCTCAGGAGTCTTCTCCAACGCAAAGTTCAAAAGTGTCATTATTCTTTCTATTCTGTTTTTTTAAGTCCAACTTTTTCTTTCAAGGGGTATCATGGAGAAAACCACTGCCTTGACAATTCTTAATTTTATATTTTATAAGTAAAAATACATCATATACATTTTCCAAGGTCTTCATTGCTACCTTACCGAGTACTAATTTGCCATGTATTTACTGACTGTTGGTAGTTGATTCTAAATGGCAGAAATTTCCCACACTTCAATGCTTCCACTGTTGATTCTAAAGCTGGTTGGGAAATAACCTTGGGAAAAGGGGGAAGAGATGCTGCCTAGGGAATGTTCAGATAAGAGAGGGCATAACCTGCAGCTGCACACTGGGGATGGAAAGAAAGTCAGAAATGAACATCCTTAATTTATCAGAGTGTAAAAGATGGTGGGGGATTTGTACTATTAGACTTACAAGATTCTGTTAATGTAGCCTTACATTTATAATAAAGTAGAATTAGGGCTATGCTGTGGGCTATGCAGCTTCTTATATGTTTGTTCCCTAGGCAGCATCTCTCCCTCCTCTTCCTCTCCTTACAAGGTCATTTCCACATATCATTACAAGAGCAAAATTAAGACTAGTTTGGCAATGCAATGTTTGTTATTTTCCATGTTTGTGCTCCAAATGCAAACTTAGAGTTTTGGGATTTACATTCTTGCTTCCTCCTTCATTAGACTATGAATTGCATAATCACAGAAAGATAAAAGAAGTCAGGACAGAATTAATTCAATGATTCAAAATTATCTTCCTCCAAGAACTGCCTTGCAATTCAGGCTAATTAGACATAAATGACTTTGTTACTAATAAGTATGGTGGTGAATGTTGAATTAGTTTGTGCATGTGTTTGTGTTTTACTTTATTAGCACTGGAGATACCATGCTAAGAGAACAGCAAGTTTAAACGCCACATTTCTAATCTTTCTGTATAATATGACATGCCCAGTTATCGAAGTGTTTATAAAACTAATGCAATGTAATGACAGTATCTTTTGAGTTAAAATATGCTATTTTAAAAAAATATTCTTCCTTTTTTTAAACAGTCTTTTAAAAATTGCATTAAAATTTGAAAAGTAAAATATTACTGCATATGAGTCATTCAAGTATGACTACCTCCATTTTTATGTTCATAATGGGACCAAGCTATTTGTAAGAGATCATTACATTTCTACAGAAATGCACAAAGCCAAGGATGTAGGCCTCCTTGAACGCATATGGGTCAATAAAAAAGGGGGGAAAGAATGACATTGTCATAGGTGTATACTAAAGACCACCCAACCAAGCAGAAAAAATAGATGAACTTTTGCTAACCAGTTAACAAATGTATGCAAAAAACACACCACAGTGGTGATAGTGGACTTTAACTATCCTGATCAACTGAGAGACAAACTCTGCATTAAGTGGGAAATAGAACAGGTTCCTGACCAAATTTGCTGACAACTTTGTCATCCAATACATAAAGGATGGAACTGGAGGGATAGCTCTACTGGACCTAATTCTTACTAATAGAGAAAATGTGATAGAGGGGGTTGGGGTTGAAGGAACATTGGGAGACAGTGACCATGTCATGCTAGAATTCAATATAGGCAGGCACAGGCAATACACCACAGTCAAACCAGTGTTTAGACTTTAAAACAGCTGATTTTAACAAACTTCGAGAGAACTTAGAAAGGATTCCATGAATGAAAATATTAAAGAGGAAAACAACTTAAAGAAATTTGGGAAACTCTGAAAACTATGATTATAAAAGCCCAGTCCAACTCAATACCACTGGGGAAGAAAAACAAGAAATCCACAAAAAGCATGATTGCATAAAGAACTCTCTGATAAACTAAAAGACAAAAGGGATAAGCACAAAAAATGGAAAGAGAGTCACATAACTGAGGTAGAATATCAGCAAATAGCCAGAACCTGCAAAGATTAAGTCAGGAAAGTCAAAGCTCAAAATGAAGCAATATTTGCAACAAATAATAATGAAAAGTTTCTTTCAACATATAAAAAACAAGGAAAAAAATCAAGGAAACAATTGGTCCACTAATGGGAGAAGATTGCAAGAAAGTAATGGGCAGTAGAGATAAAGCAGAGCTACTTAATTCATTCTTTGCATCTGTCTTCACACAAAAAGAAAATATATCCCAACCTATCAAAAACAAAACCCTAAAGGACCAGGAATACAAATTAAAATAACTAAGAAAATGGTGAGAGAATACTTGTCTGCTCCAGACAAGTTAAATTCACCAGGACCTGATGGATTACATCCCAGAGTTCTGAAGGAGCTGGCAGACATGATATTGGAACTATTGAATCACATCTTTCCAAATTTTTGGAGCACTGGGGAATTACAAGAGGACTGGAAAAGAGTTGATGTGATTCCCATCTTCAACAAAGAGCAGTGGGGGAGGGGTGGACAGACTCAGCAAACTGCAGGCCAATCAGCCTGACATCAATTCCTGGGAAGATCCTGCAGAAGATAATCAACAGATCTGCAAACATCTAAAAGCAAGCAAAGTTATAACCAGAGTCCAACACGGGTTTGTCAAAAGCAGATCATGCCAAACAAATCTTTCATTCTTTGACAAAGTGACTAAATTAGTGGACCAGCGAAAAGCTGTGAATATAGTACTGTATACTTGGATTTCAGTAAGGTATTTGACAAAGTAAATCACAACCTATTTCTTAGTAAGTTAGAAAAGTGTGGGAAAGACAGCACTGTAACTTGATGACAAACTGCTCTCACAATGTAGTACTTAATGTGGTACTTAATGGAACTACGTCAACATGGTATGAAGTAAGTAGAGGACTATCCCAAGGTTCTTCTTTAGGCCCAGTGCTCTTCAATGTTTTCAAAAATGATCTAAATGAGGGGATAGGAGAGGAAGTCATCAAATTTGCAAATGACACTAAGCTGGCAGGAATAGCCAATACCTCAGAAGATAGGCTCAAGATCCAGATGGACCTAGACAGATTTGAACATTGAAATTCAATGGAGAGAAGAGTAAATAAGTTCCAAGGTCCAACCCTTCAATATTTGAGGGGCTGCCATAAAGAAGAAAGGGTCAACCTATTTTCCAAAGCACCAGAAGGCAAGACAAGAAACAATGGATGAAAGCCAAGCAAGAACAGAAGCAACCTAGAACTAAGGAAAAGTTTCCTGATCAGTGGAATGTTTGCCTCCAGAAGTTGTGGGTGCTCCATCACTGAAGGCTTTTAAGAAGAGATTGGACAGTCATTTGTCTAAAATAGTATATGTCTCCTGCTTGATCAGAGGGTTGGGCTAGAAGACCTCCAAAGTCCCTTCCAACTCTGTTATTCTGTTAAGTTGTTTGAGCCTTGGAAATTTTTCAAGCAGGACCTGGCCAATCATTAGCAGAAAGACTGCAATAAGAACATTGTGGCAGAACGGTACACATCTAGAAAATAGGCTAGTTTTCCTTCTGATGGCAAGCAGAGCACTCTTTTAACTTATTTCTCTTCTATTAACCTTGTAATTCAGGGTTTAAATCTGTGTGAGGTTGCTACATCTTTTCATTTTACTTGACCATGACTGACTTACCTGTTCATCCTACTGTTAATGGTGCTGTAAATGTAGGAGTGGGACATATAAAGATTCCTTTGAGGGGGGCAACTCCCACTCCAGAGATACCCAGAAATGAACCTAGAGCCTGCTCTCCACTCCAGTGTGGACCTAGGACCTTGTTCCTTCAGCTGGGGGAAAAGAAAGTCAATGCACTGTTTCCTAATTTCTACAGCTAATGAAAGAATCATCTCTTTCTCCCTTTTCCTCTCCTGTCCTTATCCCTCTTCCTCTCCCTTCACCCAATTTTCATTTATTTTCAATATATCCTTACGTAGTGGCTGATTAGGTTCCTGCTAGAGTTTTTAGCCATCTGTGCTACATAGTTGCAGAGGGAGGAAGAGAGCGCACCACAGTGGTTAACATGAAAAAGCAATAGAAGATATAAATTTGTAAGCACAGATTTTCCCTACAGTTGATTATTAAAAGAGGCAAGGGCTTACAGAAGGCTGATTATGTCTTTTCTTCAAAGACTTCTAAGGAATTCTAGACTAGCACAATTTATACAGAATCCCACTGAGTCCTTTGGGAGAAGGGCGGTATATAAATCTAATTAATAAATTAATTATTAAATAGTGCTGCATACTAGCACAGTTTGTTGTAGCCAATGGAATGTCACAGCTGGGAACAGTGAGTTAAGTGTTTAGAGCATCAATTGTTTTTTTTAATATCATCAAAGGCTGCAAACCTATATACACTTATCTGAGATCAACTACTGAGAACAAGAAGACTTACTGATGAATATGATATCTGGATTGTGCTGCAGGTGACTTATGATTTCAATGAACTGATGAAGGCAGAAGTTGAATAATTCTAATTATGTTCTTTTTGCTCTACCTGGGAACCATAACCAGTGACTTCATGTCTTCAAAGTGAAAAGAACTGAAATGTTTTATCTTTTCTTTTCTTTTTCTTTCTTTTCTTTTTTTAAAAATGGGATTCTTTGAGAGTGAATTTAAAGATTAAGATACCCATTTTGTCTCCATCCAAAACCTGAAAAAAATGGCACAAATTTTGTGTGTTTTCTGAGCTTCAAAGAGTTGCCTCTTGAAAGCTTAAGGCACAAGTAATTGTCCACATTCTGATTAGATTTTATGAATGCGCTACAATTAAATCTAACTGGATTGTGATACATGCTCAGAAAGACAAAACTGTAAATTCCTTGAAAGGATCTTGCCTATAGATTCAGATCATCCCAATATACATTCCATAATTTCACTGCAAAATTAACCATATTTATTTGAGTAAATAAGATGAAAAGGTCAGAATGAAAAGGGAAAAAATATACTGACACATGATTAGTCTTCATTATATTACATTTTCTTTGGGTTCAACAACAACCACATCAATATTTTTATTTTTAATGTGTTTTTTCTGTCACTTTTCACTTAAAAAACATACATATTTCAATAACACAATACACCACCCAAGATAATTCATTTTCCAGAACGCTTTCCACATATAGGTCATTAGAATAGCAATTCCTTTTTTTGCGTCTGAACCTGCCAAATAGTTCAGCCTTGTTTTACAAACAGTTGCCCAGTTTCTGTCCTTTTCACATAAACAACGGTTACCTTGACAACAAAGAAGAAAGAAGATTGAAGATTTGGGGTGGCCGGGCAAGTTATGCTTTTAACCATGCCAAGTATTTTTTTTAAAAAAAAATCAAGATATTGTGTGAATATTTGTAATTCAAAACATAGATTTAAAGCATATATTGAAGGAAATATCTCACAGAAACCCATAAATGTAATTCTATTCCTATTTACCTGATTGTAAATATTAGCAAATGAGATTCACTTCTATGCAAGCATTTATACAGTTGAGTTATAATATTTATGTTGAGATTTTGCGTTTGATATGGCTGAAACATATGTCAAATCCAGCTATTTGGAGAGATTCCAATTTGGGTTTTTTTCTCATAAGTTTTCATGAGTGATTTTACGTTTTATTTGACTGTAGGATGCACTCTGTCTATCACCATTCCTGCAACCCAGTATCAATTTACGCATTACCTTTTTTAAACAATTCAAAATCAAAGGTTCCTGGTACTTCACTATCTACTTCAAGTATATTAGATAAGCTGAAAACTGGCAACATTGTCTACTGAGCTTGCAAATTACATTCAATTCTATTAAATGTAGGACAAAAAAGAGATTTGGCTTTTGATTTGCATATTCTGTGTAAACAAAGCTTGGAAAACTTTGGATTTTCAAATCTCAATTCATATTTCCGTTTTAAACAGAACATGATTTCAGCAGGGGTGTTTCCAAGAGAAGTTAACAGCATCAAAATGGTGGATGTGCCCAGTGCCTATCAAAGCTCTGTCTCTTTCAAAATGTCAGCAATACATATTGAAAAGGGACAAGATTTTGATCACCAAGTCAGCACAAAAAGTAAACATTTTTACTATATTTTACACTCTTTTATACTTATCAAAGAATGTTTTCAAAGCTACACAAGTTGAAATAATTCTAAATGACTTCCAAAGTTTTCTTGTTCAAAAAAATATTCTAAATATACTAAACATAGAAACCTGACATTTAAGGAACATTAATAATTTAATATTCTATAATTTAATCATTAATGTGTTTGGTAGGAAGAAATGAGGGGGAACTAAATTTCCAATATCTCAGCTTTATTGATATAATACACTATTGGTGCAGACTTTGTTTCATGATTAACAACAGCATTAATATTACTATATATAGTAATAACATTTGCTCTTTATACTTCTAGTTATACTGTAATTTCCAGTGTGTGGTAGGTAGTTACATTTTGTATAAATCATTGGATAATGTCAGACCAATTTTCATTCCAACTCCTAATACATGTATAAAACAAGTTCAGTGAGTTTATATAGTGAGCATATATGCATGGAGCATAAAAATGAAACGAGAAGGCTTAATATAATATACTAGACTATTCACTATCTGTTCCTCAGAAGAACATGTACTAAAATTTGCTATGCTTTTTCCCCTCTACAATTATTTTTTACATATAAAGTTCATGAATAGCCAGAATATGGGCAAAGAGTTATCCTAGTTGAGTTTTTGTAAATGTTGAAAGATATAGTCTTCTTCTTTTGTGATATAATCAAAGAAGCTGGTCATCATATTTAGCCTTCCATACAATATCCATTTTTCTGAAAGTAAATTTTCAAATAGGTAGAGTATTTAAAAAATATTTTTTCAATATTTATGGTAACAATAAGGCACCCTATGAACAATCTCAAAATCCTTGGAAACACAAGCAATGCTCTTCTAATTCCCTAAACCTTGTTTGCACAGCTTTCAGTATTTACTACTGTTCATCTTACAGAATTTAGAAGACCAAGAACGTCTACCTATCTCTTCTTTTGACTTTGACAGGCTGTGCAAAATTAATCTAATACAAAAAAGCCAGCCAAGGAACAGTATAGCAGTGGCTGTGAGGATGTTTGATCACCATTATCAAGTCCAAAGAATTCTCATCTATCACTCATTGCAACCATTGTCGGTCCACATTCTCATGTGAATATTGAATTCTTAAGTATTTCTTCTAAAGTATATGGCTTGAACATAAAAATATTCAAGAACGTCTGAACCCTTTTGTACTAATGCTAAAAAAATAATCTATTTTTACTCCATTTGTAAATAAATATCAAATACATGAATGCTTTGCACCAATATGATCTGCATTCAATGTCTAGACCAGAAAAGTGGTAGATGCTGTTTTTCTACACTTAGAAGTCAATATTTTGCAAAAGAGATTTTGACTGCTAAAATGTATTATAAAATGTATTTAAAATATATCCTTAAAGCAAATTTCCTTAGTGAAGCTACTAGCTTGGGAATGTTAAGTAAGGCTAGGAGTAGTAGATTGACAGTGGTCTAATTTTTCTGTCTTTTTGGTTAAACACAATTCACTGTCAACCCAAAGTGAATCTTCCTAAATAAATAAGTAGCTGGACTTAGATAATTTTATCTTATAGTATCCTACCTTTATTGAAGATCGCACCATATATTTTATGATTCTGAGAAATTATTCATAGCTTTGGGTGTTAACAAGAGGCTCATATATCGACTGCAACTCGTCAGACACCTCTGACAGATACACTATCCTTGTACTAGAAACAGGCAAGTAATGGAAAAAGTTCTTCAATTTATTCTCTTGCCACTGCTAGTATGAAACAATTCTTTTAAAGAATAGAAAACTGTGCTGATGAAAATGAATTAACAGTATAAGATCTACTAAGTTCTGTGACAAAACAGCATCTCTTTGGAGTGCACACAGAAAAAAAATGTTTTAGATGCCAAAATGAAAAGCGATAAATTACAATCCTGTGATAGAAATACTGATACTGGAAGCAAGTGAAGCAGTAATAACAACAACAATATCATTTCCCTTCTAAACTAAGACACGGGCACCTTTAGATTTTTACCAAAACTCCATAAGCAGAAGCACATATATTATTTTCCTGTTGCTGATTTATAAAAGCATTTATTGCAAGAGTAACACCACAATCACTAGAATCTTGGCAGTTCACAGTAATAGGTATAAGCAAAGACAAATGCAAAAAAAATTAAAACATCCAGAGTAAGATTAAAAGGGGGGAAACATCCAACTATATAAATCATAAAACGAAACTAAAAGTCTCTTACCATAGGTCTTCTAAATCAATAGTTTCTAGAACACTAGAATCCTTGGGGGAAAGTCTGATTTCTGAAGGGCAGCTGTTTTATAGTAGAGATGCTACCTCAGAGAAGTATCAGTTAGCAATTTCGTACTTTAAAGCTCAGAGAACTTGGGATCATCAGAGATTTCTCCTGGGATGCATGTCTCAGGTGGGCCAATTCCAGCTGGATTAGATGGACTTGTGGCTTCCATGGTGCCAAGCCATAAAAGGCTTAAAGCTAATGACCAGCATCTAGAATTGCACTGGAAAGCTGATAAGAACCCACAGCACAGATGTAACCTGCTCATGATAGGGAATACCAGTCAAAAGGCAAGTCTCTGTTTACTGATTAAATGAAGTCCAGTTGGTTTCAAGAGAGTCCCATGTGGACCATATTGCATTAGTCCAAATGGTACACCTGATAGTAAAACAGCTATGGTTGGTCATTTAGAAAGACAAAGCTCTAGCTGGTAATAGCAAACAACACAGCAAAACAAAAGGGATTGTACCATTGAAGCAGCACAGATTTCTATTGCTATGTTGTCAATACCTATTACATGGAAGTTAACTGTTGAGCTATTGAAGTTGGCTTGGAAATATCTCCAGCTATATCCCCCCAAATTAGAAAAAAAACCAGCTCTGTGAATTTCCAAGTAGAACTGAACACAAATTAAATTTATCCTCATCTCTGTGAGATTCAATACCTGGGTGTTGCTGATGCTACAGAAGCAGCAGTTGAAGAAGAGAAGACAAAGAGAAAGTCCTTCCAGTGGTATCTAGCATGCAGCTTCATAATGCCACCAACTGCAAATAGATCTATAGAAAAGTAGCTTTCTCTAGCCAGAGGCTTTTCATGCACAAGATACTACCATTTTATTTTCTATGATTCATGCACATTTCCAGTACTAAATGCATTTTTAAAAATTAAATACCCATTAAATCAGGATATGTCAGTGCTCTCATGTCTGCTCAGATTTGGACTTTATAAAATGTAAAGTAATTCTTTGTGGACTCCAATGAATTCTATTTAGAAGTGATACAGCATCATTCTACACATGATTGCACTAAAAGCTACTGATATCAACTGATAAAAAATATTTCTCCAGAGCTCTTCATACTGGGTGCACCAAATATACATATGCTAGGAGCCAAAAGGAAAGAACATTATTCATTTATTTCCTTTACTTTTACTTGACAGCATTAATCAGGTAAGTAGAATGGGAAAGAAGAAAAAGTGATTTGGAAGATCCATTCATGAGCAGATGAGACAAATGCAGTTGCTTCCAAATTTCACATTCAAGCCAGAAAAAAATAATCAAGGTTCATATTTGATCTAGGAATAGATTTTGTGTATATATATATATATCCTTTAAATAGAAGTATTAATTGTTGAATAAATAAATGAAGCAGCGTGCAATCCAAGACAAATCACATTTTGATTAAAAGTGCTTTCATTCTGCTCCTTTACCCTTCTAAGTAGCTTACATGGAACAAAAATATATGCAAATGTATTCATTAATTTGTTGTGCTTTTTTAAATCAAAAGGCTTTGAGTGAATTATATAAAATCAGAGCTGTTTGACAGAAGAACACCAATGCCATAATACTGAAAGCATGATGTGACCCCTGGCATGTTTACTTGGGGAGGACATTCCAAAAAGGGGGTGGGGTCTTCTGTTAGGGAAATAGCTGAGAGGACTTCCTCCCCTTTACAGCTGCCTATTATCTTATCCCTAGTATTTAGAATCATATTCAGCAGTTCTATTGCTAGGCAAGTTAAGGAGGCCCACTCACAGGATATCCTTAAAGGACCAAAATAAAGTGAGATAGAGCAAACCAAAGTTCCCATGAAAGGACCTTAACACCCCATACTTTGCTAGTGTCAAACCAACACAGTGGAAATAAAGTCACAGAAATTTCACCCTATCCATATCCTGTTTTTCCCTAAGTAAACGTCAACCCTTTTCTTTCTATTGTGCCTTTTACTCAAAAGAGAAAAGTGTGTGATACATTATTTCCAGAACTATTTCTACCCATCAACCTACCTTGGAAAGAATAAAGCAAAAAATAATCAAGAAAATGAGGAAAAAATGGATCCATTGTTGGGATTTCACCTTCAGGTTTGGAACTCTGCCTTTGATCTTGCAGGGATAAAAGGACTAATTGCATAGTCCTGGGAGTAGAGTAGAGTAGAGTAGAGTAGAGTAGAGTAGAGTAGAGTAGAGTAGAGTAGAGTAGAGTAGAGTAGAGTAGAATAGCTTTATTTGGCCAAGTGTGATTAGACACACAAGAAATTTGTCTCCGATGCAAAAACTCTCAGTGTACATGCAAAGCTACAGAGTAATAATAATCATAATAATGACACCAATAAGAGGGGGTAGTAAAGAAAATGAGAAGGATAATAATACTATAGTCATGCCACATAGGTAAATATACTTAGACACAAGACAATACTGTTTTTAGAAGCCCTAGAATTGCAAATTTTTGAAGAAGAACATATTAGACCTAGTTTGATAATGTAGCCTGTGCAAGAAAACCACCAAGCTCAGAGAGCACCAAGGACCCCATATTTCAAACCTTAGCTACAAATGTTCTCTTCTATCACTACATATTAGACTGTCTAACTCAGGAAGACCCAAGATGACTTGTATTATTTATGCTGATAATGATGTATTAATGATAATAGAGCTATGCAATACCACATGTATTTACATTATATTCTACATCTTTATTTAGACTTGAAAGAGAAGATCTTGTAGCTTGCTCCACAAGAAGAAACAACATACAGTACTTGTTACAATGGTTCCATTTAAAAAGCATATTTAACGAATATGCTAAACTAGTTGTATTTTAAATAATAGTAAGGAAAATTGACTGAGTTTAACATGCTAACTTGCAAGTCATTCAAAGCCCCCATAGTAGCTTCATTATTCCTTCTAAACCAAACTTGCTAAATAGATGGGACAGTTGGATTTTAGTCAGCCAGTCGAATGTTTGCTATAATCAAAGAGCAGTACAATTAAAAGTTGGATTGCTGAGATCCAAGATAAGTTAATAGTTGGATTTTATTTCTCCTCTTAATCAAAAGGGGGGAAACTTTGGGGAAAAAATATCTTCAGAAGTTTTCTTGTGCAAGCCCCTGTTCAGTTCAATGCAAGATCTGCTAAACCATTTCAACAGAAACCTGTTCAAAGCAAAGCAGAATGGGACAATTAATTTATCAGATCTGTACTCTGTGTTTCTGTTAATACATTCAAGAGTAGCATTTGCTTTCTTTTAGCATCTGAATCATAACGTTGGCTCATGTACAACTTGTGATTTGTTAGAAAATTGAAATCCTTTTCAAATATCCTTCCTTCCTTCCTTCCTTCCTTCCTTCCTTCCTTCCTTCCTTCCTTCCTTCCTTCCTTCCTTCCTTCCTT
>JANHFO010002720.1:34223-44560 GCA_032468095.1 Pareas carinatus
ATCTAGCCATGAGTGGTCCTTCACTATCCAGCCCCTGCACTGCCCTGCCCTGCTGCTCCTCACCCTGTCATGACTCTGGCCACTACCAGGGAATCTGTTCAAAGAGTGCTCTCCACTTGCGCTGCTTCTACTGGTTTTTCAACCAAAAAATTCAAAACCAAAGAACAAGCTGCGAAAACCCTCCAATCAGGAGAGGCTGCAAAAGCCCTCCAATAAAGAGAAATGTAACAAACAAATATTTTGTCCGATCACAACCCTCTACCCATCCAGAATTAAAAAATTAAAATAACTCACGTAAAAATCAATATTTTGAAAAATTATTTCCTAGTGAGTGCCTAGATAGCAAGATGAAGGTATGCAGCAAATTTCATGTTTGCACTTTTTATAGTTTTTGAGATCTGGTGATGAGTCAGTGAGTGAGTGAGTGGTATTTCGCATATATATATGTTTTCGTAGATTTTCACGGGTACAGGTATGTGGGTTCAGGTGTGTTCGAGTCTTTCCCCATGTAGAGTAGAAAGACTCTTGGCGATGTTTCAGAAAGGTCTCACTTGCCATCTTCAGGCGGGTGCTTTTGGCTTCTTGCTGGTCTGAGCAAAGTGTTATCTGAGTTTCCTTTTATCTGTAAATACTGATGAGAGGGATTGGTGTGCTGGGCTGGTTGGCTGGGTTGTTATTTCTTGATTGGTTGCTGGAGTTCATGTTGGTATAATGACCCTTTGTGTTGTAATGTACTGGGTATATATATATTTCCATTTCATTAAATTCCATTTAAATTTCATTCCATTCCATTAAACTCTGATGAACCGACCTGTGCAGGTCAGTCCTTGCTGGGAAAGCATCCTGGATGGATGCGCCTGTCAAAGCTCCTGGAAGATTTCTGTTGAAGATGAGGAACCAACATTCTTCACGCTGCGCTGGAAGGCTGGCCAGTCCTGTAGGTTTTTCAGATCCTTCGGCTCATTGAACTCTGGAGAGGGAGAGATTGTTTTATTATTCTTGATACTGACTGTGGTTTCTTCAGTAGGTGGGTGCCCCCCTCTAATATGGTTGATATAACATCTCCAAACTCAGCCATCAGATAGACAGACAACATAAGACAATGGGCCAGTGACCTCCTTAATTTTACCTAACATCCATTTAGGACCCATTGCAGAATTCCTGGCCCACACCCAGTCATTCACCTATATGGTTTGGCCATTTTTATAGTTACGAATGGCAGTTTCTGGGGCACAATTGGGATCCAATCTGTCTAAGACTGTTCTTAATTTTCTACAGAAACGCAACTTGGCTAAGTTTTTGCCTGTTGCTTTACTTGGTGTCACATGCTATCAGAGCAGAAATTTATCCAGACATTTTTGCCAATCCCCTGGGCCCAGTCTTCCTATGGCCTCTTTAACTGAATGGATTACATGTTCTGCATGGCCATTCAAACTGGGGTGAAATGGCATTACCAAGGTGTGACAGATCCACAAAGAAGCTAGGAACCCCTCAAACCTGGATGCCGTAAATTGTGGCCCGTTATTGGTGACTATGAGGTCAGCCAACCCATGGGTAGTGAATAGGTTTTGTATGCTTTTCCCAATGCTTGGTGTTGTGGTGTTGAGCATTAGTTTACTTCCATCCATTTTGAGAATGCATTGATGATGATTAAAAATGTCTGGCCATGGAATGGGTCAGCAAAATCAAGGTGCAGTCTCGACCATGGTGCTCTTGAGTTTTCCCATTTTCAGGCCCGTAGTTTTGGTGGCGCCAATCTGAACTCCTAGCAGACTGAGCAGTCAGCAACCAGGTGCTTGATCTCTTTGTTCATGTGCGATCACCATACAAAACTATGAGCCAAGGCCTTCATTCTTGTGATACTTGAATGCCATTTGTGCAATGTTCCTAATAACTTTTTTTGAAGTTTCTCTGATACCACAACACGATCACCTCACAATAAACAGTCCCCATGCACTGCTAGGGAACTCATTGACTTCTTCTCAGTACAAATGGTTGAAAGCTGTCTGGTACTGGCCCCTTTGGCCACCCATCCCCACCCAGCCCAAAACTGGTTGAGGGCGAGGTCTTTAGCAGAAAAGGCAGCAACTATGGCCAAAGTAATCAGGGAAGTGTCCAAACAATCCACAAGTAGACTCGGGCAGCCCAACTCTAGGCCGTCCATTGAATCTGGCAACAGGCACTGACTTAAAGCGTCTGCGTGTCCCACTGTGGTCCCAGGGCAGTGGACCAAAGTGTAGGAATAGGCAGACAAAAGAATGGTCCAGCGAGTGAGCCTGGGTGATAATGCCAATGGTGTAGGTCGATAACCAATCAGTAGACCCAAAAGCGGTTTGTGATCTGTGACCAGTGTGAAATGTCAACCAAACAAATATTCATGGAAACAATGCACAGCAGCCACAATGGCAAGTGCCTTCTTATCTAGTTAACTATATTTCTTTCAGCCAAAGATAATGTATGAGAGTAAAAGACCACCGGGGCCTCTGTTCCATTTGGTAATTTGTGACTTAGCATGGTTCCAATGCTGAAGGGGAATGTGTTGCAGCCTAGCACTAATGGAAGGGTGGTGTTATATCTGACAAGGAACTGATTGCTGGACAACAGATTCTTAACAGCATGAAATGCTGCATTCTCTAATTTCCCCCAAACCCACAGGCTGTTCTTAGCTAATGACCGATGTAATGGATCAGCCACAGTTACCTTGTTCCTTAAAAAACTGTGATAAAGTTTCAGAAGACCCAAGAAAGCTTGCAGCTCAATCTTGTTGGTGGGAGTCAGGACATTTTTTATTGCTTTCACTTTCGCATTGGTGGGGTGGATCAATGCGGCACCCTAGAAATTCCACCTCATTCACCCCAATCTGACATTTGTTCTTATGTAATTTGAGTCCTGCCTTCCTGAATGTGCTGTTTTCAGGAATACTGTTTTCAACTATGACAATAATTGTGCCTTATTTTCTGCTGTGACAAAAATGTCATTGAAATAAGGCACAATTTCAGGAATTTTATGCAGCAATCTTTCCATAATACTCTGGAAAATTCCTGGAGCCATGCTTATTCCAAATTGAAGGTTGGTGACTTTAAAAGCACCATGGTGAATCACAGTAGTTTGTACCTCAGCCATGGCACCATCTATGGAAAGTTGCTGGTAAGTCTGAGCTAAATCCAGCTTTACAAAAACCTTGCAGGGGCCCAAGGAATGCAAAAGATGTTGAATTAAGGGGACAGGATATGCACTTTGTTGCAACGTCTTGTTGATTGTGGATTTATAGTCTGCATAAATGTGTATGGACCCCTCTTTTTTGACTGGTGTGACTATTGGAGTCTCCCAGCGAGCATAGTCCATGGGAACTAAAATTACTTGGGCTATCAACTATGGGCTAGTTCTATGTCCAATTTTGGTTTTAAGGCAAATGGAACCCTTTGGGCTTTAAGTCTAATGGGGGCTACCTGGGGTCTAGATTGATGGAAATAGGGGTACCATTGTACTTGCCTAGATCGTTGTTGAACACGTCCTGAAATTCTTTTATAATTGCCTGTGTGTAGCGTGGACTCCTGTTACCCCCAAACCCAAGGAACTGAACCAGTCCAATCCTAGGAGGCTTGGGAAGCGCCCCCACCCCACGTTGTCACTGGTAGCTTCCCTGTGAATTTGTGGTGACGTTGATGAGGCCAATGATGGGAAGACGATTACCCTGGTAGTCACTTATTTTTAGTGGCTGCTGCCGAATTGGTCCTTTTGTAAATCCAGTAAGACTTGTTTGAGGTTGGTCCATGACTTTATGAATATTTCCAATCTGGTATCGACCTCCATTTGGCAAGGAACATTTCCAATGTGAATGGTAATTGCAATTTTCTTCTGGTTAAGCAATCGATTACTGTCGATTTTAATTTGAAATGCATCCGAGGTTCCGGTAGGCTTACTTGCTCTCCATGGTTGTCTCGCTTCTCAGTTTATTTTATTCTTTGTTTGTTGTGGCATATCAGGTTGCATTGTGACCTCTGTGGGTAGGGCTGGTCAGCATACCTTGATCAGATGTCTCTTCTTGTTGCAGCCTGCAGGTTGCCTCTCTAAAATGGCAGAAAGCTCAGGGATGTTGCTTTTCACAGCTGGAACATTACGACCTTGCTCGGTCAGGTATTTGGTTGTCTGGAAATTTTCCCTTCCTTCATCCTCAGAGTTCTCCTTGTCCATCTCACATTTTCCTTGGTGCACTGCAGTTGCTGCTCTGTTGAAGGTGGGTGCAATCACTTCCTAATTGCCGCCTCTAGCTGAGTGGAGCTGGCAGCCAGGATTCTACAGCTTTAACTTTAAAGAATTTTGTAGCAACCTGTATGTACTTGCATTGTCTTGAGAGAAAGAAGTCCAATATGGCCTTAGTGGCAGAGATCAGTTTGATTTGTTTGGGCCAAGTATTTTTCAGTCAGTTACTGCAAAACAAAGACTGGCAAGCTTGAGGTCGTATACTATCTATGGTTTCTTCTTCAGTATGTATGTGTATGTGTGGTATATTTTGTTTGTCATTTTGTATATTTACTATGGCTAAGCTTAAGTGGCTCAGACCTCTCTAGATGTGAGAAGGCCTCAGTATAAGGCATCCAGACTAATGATTTATAGCATTATCCAGCCGTTGCTGGCAATAAAAAACAGCCTATCTGCATTAGTGATATACCACCAAAACAATACTGGATAACACTATGAATTGCTAACGTAAATTGTCTGGGAAAGATCAGTGACCACATTGCTCCCTTAAGGAACTTCCCATTTTTTTAGAGCTTCCCAATGTTTTTTCTAATAAGCATTATTATAGCTGAACAGATAGAAAATTAAAATAATGCCACCCCACCTTACCATGACCTTTAAATATTCAGAACGCTCAGTTCCAATCCAGGTGGAACATCAAATTGCTAAATTCCCCTTCTTAATTGCTGTGTCATATTTATATCTCTGCACCAGCTTTCCTCAACTGGACATTCTTCAATTATTTTAGATGACAGCCCCGGATTCTTCACAGATAGTGAAACACTGGCTTACATTATTGACAGCTCTCTATTATCTTCAAAACTTATACTTATTATAAATAAGTATTTTCCTTAGTGTCATTGCCTTTCATTTATGCCTCTTGCTGTGTTTCGCCTCAGTCATTAACTGCTTGCCTCTTCCTCTTATTTTCTTTTGTTCACAATTTATCTCACACAACTGCAGTGGTGGAGGGGGATTCGCTTTTTATTTATTAAATGCATTGCTTGGAGATTTATCTAATTTACTTGCAAAAATGACATTCGATTTGCAAGGTTCTTTTTATTGTATTAAAGCATAGTTTTAAAAAAAGGTTGGCAAAACAAAGGAAAAGCAGTTACACTTGATTGTTTGAAACAATGGAATTGGTAGAAGCAGCAAATTATATTTTATAAAGGAACAGGTAGATTTTATCTGGGTGTCCTCCAGTTGTGTAGATTTCAACACCCATATCCTGTAGCCATTATAGCCACTGTTAAGAATTCTGAATGTTGAATACCACAACATCTGTGAGCCTCAGGTCAATAAAATCTGTTGCAGGCATTAAAAAAAAACCCACAATTTTGCTTAACAATTTCTTTAAAATCACTATACTAAATAATGTAAAGTACGCTAGTATTAAAATATCTTAGTCTGAAATACTCCATTTAACTTTGCTATAAAATATCAATCACAAAGACTGCAAAAGTCTATGAGTGAATAACTGAGGAAGAGAATTTGCAGCTAGTTATCTATAGTAGCAATGCAAAACTACACACATTCCTTCAATATTTGGAATTAAATTATTAATAAAACATTAAATCAAGGCTGAAGAATTTGTGATAGCACTGAGCAAGTCCAGTCTGCTATTGAATCTGCAGAGATCAGAGTCTGGGAAGAATAATGCAAGTGAGTTGGCACTATATTAGAATTGTTTGGTTTAAATATAATTGAAACCTTAAAAAAAGAAACAAAATACAATGATAGTTTATTTAATGTGCTGTATATGAAAATTTAGACTTGCAAAATGTATACTGTATACTTATAATGACTGATTTGTTCATCAATGTAAAATGTGAATATTTTTCTTCCTGGTCTAGATAGAGAAGATTTATTTTCTATTTAACTACTTGTAGTTAAATTATCTTACAATTATCTTACAAAAGCATCATTTCACAGATGACAGAATTAAATCACATCAATGAATTACTCTCAATAACTAGTCATAATCAACTGAAAATGAATCAGTACTCGTAATGTTAGCAATTTCTGAGTAGTGTATGGTTGCCTTAAAGAATACTGCCATTGTAACTTAAACTTTTTCAGTGTTTAGTATTATATTCATTTAATGACAAATGAAGTGTTATATGAATTCTACACATCATAGTGTAGAAGGAAAATAGAACTGGTTAGTAAGTATCTCTGTGTCCTAAAAAAGAATTGAATGCTTCAAAAGATAGTAAATTGAAAAAAAGGAGACAAAATACCGATGTGAATATAAAACCTATGATAGAATATAGACACAGAACAAGCAAAGCTGTTACCATGGAAATTACCATGGGAACAGACTCTACTAAAACTATCCCAGGAGAGAAAAGGTTAAGTGAGTCTCAATCTGAAGATGTATAAACTATCTGTCTCATTTCTTTGCTAAATTGTAATGTTTTAAATTATGGTGGGTTTATAATTATCCATTCTTCCAAACATGTACAGGTGTTCCATGCTGCAATTACATAGTATGCAGGATTTAACCCCCCCCTCCTGAAATAATTTCTCAAGGACAGCATATCTTCATACCCCATCATCAACAGATCTTCTCCAACACAAGGAGCACTTTGTTCAAAGGCTGTTCAGAATCTGCCAGTGTTAATATAAAGAAATTGACACACTGGAAATGCAGCATATGCGGCATACCTTGTTTTACATTCTCTTGGACTTGTCCAATGTTTTTGTTAAGATGCCTTATCAGAAATTTGTGAAGTGGAGAAGACACTGTAGTTTTTCATTTGAAGTTGAGAGAATTGTTGACCAAACAGAACTGGAAAATTTCCAAATTGTTTTAGGTGTAAATGATTCATCTGTGCCATTTTTAAAGGAAGGGATAAGCTTCTATGGTTTATTTTCTTTTGTCATAAAGTCACATTATTTTGAATTTTAAGGAAGTATTATTATTCTAAATAGGCAAGAGAAGTAAGTTGAAGTAAAAAAAAGCAAGTGATGATTAATGTGTCCTCTTCAAAGCAATTTATTGAGCAATACTACAGGCTTCTTTTGAAAAAGGCTCTGCCTTCAAGTAAAAATTCATTTTGTCTAGACTCTTTTATTCCTCCTTTTGTGTCCATCCTGAAAACCCCATCTATTAGCAAATATTTAGAACAGCAAGGCACTAAGAAGAATCCTGTGTGCTTCTGATACTTATTTCAGAAATAGAAGTTTTTGGAGAGACAAACTGTTTGAGAAGTATGTAAAGGATGCAATATTCTTAGCCACAAGCTTGAATAAACAAGGAACCATGGGACTTTGTCATGGAATAAAGAATAGAAAAAAATAGCTTTTTAAAGTCAGTTCTTCAACATGTGCAAATTTAACAACTGGGGTTTGCCAAGAAATGTGCCTCTTAACCTACTTTTACAGTTATGACTACTATAATTTTACATTTATGGCTTCAATTAATATCTGAAAAAAATATTTATTTCTATCAGTGCAGACTGTCTAGTTTAAAACACACACACACACACACACACATCTTATTATAATTCTAAAGTTAATATTACTGTAAATATTACCATGTAAAACACAAATATATTAAATATTCTAGTTATACTGGATTAAAAATCGATCATGAGAAATATCACCTTAGTATATAACCTTTTGGCATCTAAAAGACTAACAATTCTTATGGTGTATGTTTTACTGGACTGCAATTCATTTAATCAAATATATAAATTATTCATATTTAAATAAAGTAATTCTAAATATTATTGGATTTGTATCCCATATTGCCATCAAAATATAGGTACTCAAGTTGGTTAATAAATGAGTTTCAGGAACAAATATAAAATATAAAACTAAAATTCTGTTATATATAATTAAATAGATGCACTGGATTTTTTTTAAAAAAAACCAAAGGTTTATTTCGGCATCTTAAAATAAAAGACCGCATAAAAGGAAAAAGGATATGTAGTGGGTAGAAAATAAAATACAGTAAATAAATACAGAATTTACAATTGACATAAAATTTAAAATTTATTTTTTACCTCTTCACTAATGAAATTGTTACTTGAATGTATATCATCTTAAAATAATTGAAAATCATACAAAATTGTAAACATTATTATTTATGCTGCTATCACCACATTTTATTCCTAAAATAAATGCACATGATCTTGCAAAGAAAAAAGAAAAACAATCAATACAAATACTAAACGTACTTTTTAGAGGAGACTGAAATTGTCACAGTCCTAACATACTACAAAAATACAACAGGTACACAAGACGGAGAAAAATGAACTTACTGAATTCTGACCTGGCACTCTGTGAGGAGTTTGGCTAGAATTCTTTTAAAGTAGGTTGATTATTACAATTATTCTAAAATTTGGTAATAAATAAGAAAATTGCTAGAAAAATATAAATTTTTGCATATGCTTGGTAGGAATAACACTGATTATTTTTTCTATTATAATCTAGTAACCAGATTAACTTCATGTCTATTTCAACCACTGCCTGCACAATCCAGATTAATGGTTATGTTTAAATATTTGCATTAAAAAAATTTCTTTGGTTTTTTTTCTAATGTAGATATTTCAAGAATCTTCCGAGCAGAAAAAAGAAGGAAGTCTTGCCTTCTATATTAATAGTAGATGGTGTAAAGATATTATTATACTAAAGAAATATTGTGATGCAGACTTAGAAACACTATTCATAAACTGCAAACCTTTCTATGCTCCAAGAAAATCTCCCTCTTTTATACTAGTTGTAACATACATTCCTCCTAAAGCCTGTATAAATAATGCATTACAAAACCTAACTGACCAGATTTCATGGGCTGAAGACAAATACTCTGATTCATTATTAATAACATTAGGTGACTTTAATAATGCCAATTTAAGACAAGAACTTCCAAAATGCTTCCAACATGTCAATTGCCGTACTAGAGGAAAAAACATTTTGGACCAGTGCTATACAACATCCCAAAATGAGTATAGATCTTTACCACAAGCAGCTGTTGGTAAATCTGATCACTGTATGATTCATCTTGTACCTGTTTATAGACAAAGGATTAAAACTATAAAGTCAACAATTAAATCTGTCACACTGTTAAACTGTTGCCAGCTAAGCTACACATCACTTGTGAAGTATTAGTCTATGTTCACTGACACTGTAATGTCAGGATTGTTTTGATTTGTCATAGACCTTGTGATTTATAGTTTTACTGCGCAGGCTTATCTCACATTCCTCCCTCTTCTTCTGGACGCCATCGGAGGAGCATACTTTTCCTCCAGCGCTCTTCCAAAGATGTAGTCTTTATCTGAGCCTAGTTATATTTACTTTGTTTGTTTTTGAATAAAAGTATTTACTTAGATATCTACCGGGTTCTGTTTCTTTCAAAATGCCATCAGAGCTGCAGAAAGGCAAACGGTCTATCGAATGGGGGAATTTTCGCCCCCCCTTTTGCCTCAACAAAATCAATGAAATCTTGGACTGAAGAGGTGAAAACAAAGTTACAGGCTTGTCTTGATTGCACAGACTGGAGCGTGTTTGCAGATACCTCTGCAGACTTGAATGACTTTACAAAGATGGTCATATCATATTTTAGTTTCTGTAAAGACCTATGTGTACCAACCAGAAACCTGAAAATATACAGTAACCATAAAACCTGGTTTACAGCTAAACTTAAACAATTACATTGTGCCAAAGTTGAAACCTACAGAAAAGGAGATATAATCCTATACAATCAAACAAGAAACATATTAACAAGAGAAATCAGAGCAGCAAAAATAAGCTACTCTGAAAAACTGAGCAATCAGCTCTCAAAGAATGAACCAGCAAATATGTGGAAAACTCTTAAAAACATCACTGATTAGAACAAACCCCAATCACATGCTGAACTAGCAGGTGATCTAAAAAGAAAACAACTGTCAACTATCACCACCACCTTCACCCAGAGGATACCAACAGCAGCCAAGCCTCCTACTACAAGCTCCATCCCTTTTAGTAAATCTCCTCTAGTAATCACAGAAAAGGCTGTGCAAGACCTATTGAGGGGCACACGCACACGCTATACTCAAGCGTTGGCGTGTGCCGACCCCCATGGCCCATCCTGCATCCTGGGCGGTACG
>JANHFO010002720.1:99788-112105 GCA_032468095.1 Pareas carinatus
GAGGGATCTTGGTGTTTTCTTTCTCCCTTTTTTCCTCATGTTTGAGTTTTGCTAATCTAATTGTTTGCTAATAATTGTGTTATAATCTCTAATTATGCATAGATGTTGAAACTGTTGCTCCACCAATTTATTGTGTAATTTTTTATAGAATGTTTCTTGGTTTATGTTTAGGGCATAAATTACAACTAGAAGCATTTGTTTTTGCAAAATGTTTATGTTGACCATCAGGATCCAACCTTTATCATCCTTTTAGACCCAACTAGTTCATATATTAATTTTTATGTAAACTGCAATTCCCCCTTCTTTTTACTGTTTTGGTTTAGAGAATAGTACAGTGTCCCTAATTTAAGTTGTTTTAATAATTTGAGATGATGTTTGGCAATGTGTGTCTCCTGTAGGCAGATTGTCAAAATTTGTTTTTTGTAGCTTGTTAAATATCTTTTTTCTTTTATTTGGGTGGTTTAGCCCATTAATGTTAATTGAGAGAATTCCCCTGGCCCTATACATTATTTTTCATAAGTTTGGTTGTTGCCACTCTTTTCCTTGGACCTTCTTCCTCTTCTGTTCTTTCTCTTTCTAATTCTCCAGGCTTCCTCCCCCTTTCTCTTGTCTTTACCCTTCCATGGCTCTCCGGTCCTTTCTGTTTTTCTACTGTCAATTCTTCTGCCCCCTGGCCTTCCCCTAGCAATGTTGCGTACTTCTGTCTAAAATTTACTGCCTTCCAAATTGAATTTAGATAAAACCTCATATTTCAAATGAGAGAAATGCACTCGGGAACTAACCATATATACCTAATTCCTTTCCTATTTAATTTGACTGTTAGAAAATGATACTGTTTCCTAACTTCCTGAATTCATCTTGGCACTTGTGTGAACACTTCTAACTTTTCGCCATCCTCCACTAGCGGGTGTTCTCTTGCCCTATTTAGCACCACATCATATACAGATTTTTTGATGAATCTGACGTGGACTTTCCTATTTAGCTTGGGATTTTTTTTGGCAAAACTGGTGCTTAATCTGTAAATTTAATCTACTTTGTTTCTTACTATCGTAGGCTCTACCTCCAAGGCTTTGGCCAGAATATTTGTCATTTTTTCCTTGATGTCTTCTTCGGGTATTTCTTTTAGGTTTTGGAATCTTAAAAAGTGGTTGGCCCTCTGCATCTCTATTGTACCAATGGCTTTTCCAAGTTCTTTATTATTTTGTTTTAATCTTGCATTATCTTCTTGTAGCTCCTCTATCCTTTTCTCGTTCTCATCAACTCTTTTTTCCCAGGGACTGAATTTTTTGTTCATTTTAAAAAATCTGTTGTTGGTGTCTTTCATTCTGTATTTTTATATCTGCTATTTGTTCATTTAGATTTTCTTTCTTTTGATTGGTTATATCTAATTTGCCATTGATCTCTTGTATTTGTGTCCCACAAAGTTGTATTGCTTCAAATATCTGGTTGTTAGTTACTTCTGTTTTTTCTGGTTTCTTTTCTCTAATTTGTAGTTTGTTTGTTTGTGGGGATCCTTGAGTTGTTAATGTAGTTGTTATGGTCGTCTCTTTCTTACTACTCCATATCATTGTCACTAGTTTAGTCTATTAGTGTTACTACTTGTTATAATGTGCTTTAGCTCTCAATTCTCTTATTGCATCAGTTTCAAGCTAAAGCTTGCAGTATCGCTTTTGGCCACAAGATGCCCCCACTCTCCTTTTTGATTTAAGTAAATTGATAAGTTAAATAGGAAGAATATAATATAGAGTAAATATATTATTCTTAATTTGCTTTTCCCCCCCTTTGTAGTTGTATTAAATTCAAGCCATTAGAGGTGTTAGTTCTGATTAAGGAGTCTTCTCGCCTTCTTAGAGCCAACTGGGCTTAAAGTAGAGTCTCCCCTGTCAAAGTCCTGTCAAACACTGACTTCCTGCTCCTTTCTTCATCTTTTTTGCTCCCAAATTAAAAGATCACTGCTCAGTCAATTGTGGGGGTTTTGTTTGTTCTTCAAACCTATACAAAGTCCCCTGATTATGTTGCTGGAGGAGGTTTAACTAATGAAGTTCTTACCCTTGCTTTTTCTTCTTGCTGGCTGGCAGCGGCTAATGACCACCAATCAGTTGCCCTGAAAGCCCTTTGCGTTGCTCCTCCAGGGAAATTCTGCAGAATCCCAGCTGACTGCCATTCATGCTGGATTCGGGGATGGCTCCCCTTGTTGCCTCTCCTACAGGGAGATTGTCCGAGCCTTAAATGGCTCCACAAAGCAATGCTGAAGCCAGTTCGGGGATCGGAGCTCTGATCCCGAGCTGTCTTGCCAAGGCGACACTGGAATTAGTTAATAAAATAGAAGAATATGGGATAATGTCCAGTTTAAAAATTAACAAGAAAAAAAAAGTAATTACTAAAAATATATACAAAGAGCAAAAACAACTTCAGGGAAGCATAGATCTATCAATTGTAGGAAAAATTAAATACTTAGGAATCAATCTAACAGCCAAGTATAGCACACTAAAAAAACCATAACTATGATGAGGTGTTAAAGCAAATTACAAAAGATCTGAACAATTGGACAAAACTTAATATATCACTAATGGGGAGAATAGCAACTATTAAAATGAACATCTTACCTAACCTAATATTTCTATTTCAGGCTATCACGATTAGACTTAAAAAAAATTTTTTTTTGAGGAATTAAAGTGACTTGTTTTTTAAGGCAAGGAAAAAGATCTAGAATAAGGCTTAAAAGTCTACAAGAACCAAGGACTAAGGGTGGTTTTGGCCTGCCAAATTGGAAACTTTGTTATCAGGCAACAGCGGTATCTTGGACTAAAGAGTAGATAACATTGAGAAGTAAAAGACTCTTAAACTTAGAAGAGTTTGGTCTACAGATGGGATGGCACGCATTCCTGGGCTACAGGAAGCATAAGATACATGCATACTTTCAAAACCATTCCATCCGGGAAGCTCTGGGAAAAGATTCAAAGCAAATTATATAATAAGATTCCAAAATCAAGGGAAGAACTTAGAACCCAGGGCATCGATCTCTTCTGGTGGGTATTTATAGAAAACAGACAGAATTTGATAAATTACTGTTAAGTAACGACACAAAACTGGTCACAAATTTTTTATTATCTAACCATGATAAAGGTAGAAAAAGAACAAATTAAAATCAATATGCAAAAATGGGAAAACAATATAGGAAGAGTAATTAACTAAGAAGAAGCCCTGACTTCCGCAGAGAGAGCGCTGGCTGAAACCTCCAGGATTCCAAAACCGCGCTCTTTTCAATCAGTTGTAAAGCGCTTTGAGAGCGCTTATGTGGAGAATTCGGAGCCCTGGAAGCAGCTCAGCCGCGCCTGCCTCGCTGCTCTCCTGTCTGGAAGGTATTCTGCATGAGGTAAGGAGCGCCCGGGGATAGCAGACAGGGGGGAGTCAGGTGTTTTTCGGGAGTGGGGGTGGGCGATCTACCGTGTTTTCCGGAAAATAAGGCATCCCCCCCAAAATAAGACCTAGGGCTCCTTTGGGAGCAAAAATTAATATAAGACAGTATCTTATTTTCGGGAAAACACGGTAGGATGACCTTGTTCTTATAGACATGGTTTGAAACATTTAGAAACATAAAGTCAAAAAGTGGAGGTTTTGATTTTATATTCAGTTGCACTGAAAAAAGTCAGAAGTCGCTACTTTTTTGCTTCCCCTTGCTTTCTGCTCTTCTTTTTTCTCTAACTTACTCAATTTTTGTTTCTATTTGAATTGGATCTTATCATAAGGCCCGGAGTCACCTTTTTGGTGAGATGAGTTGCATGTTGGTTTTAATAAAATAAACTTTAATAACATTTTTTTTAAAACACACACACACACACGCCATGCAGAGAAATTCATTTCTCTTCCTGAAGAGCTAAATGGGAGAGGCAAAAGACTGGCTTGTCCTTAGGAAGGTGCTGTCTATTTTATACAGGCTTAAAACAATTGCAAGATACTTGCAAGATGCTTCAGGTGCCAGAACCGAAGAAGCTTCTTGGACGAGAAGCGAAACGTCTTTCAAGGAAAAACAAAGGAAGTCCAGCTGCCTTTTAAAAAAGCACCGTGAGGACAGTTGCAAGATGCATTGCCTATTGATGGAGAGACAGAGGTATGGTTTAGCTTTCCTTAGCTACAACTTCTAGGAGAAGAAATGATGGGCACTGTTGCCTGATTAATTGGGTTACCTTTTATTAGAGCGAAACTCAGCTTTCACTTAATTCAGGAAGTTCCCCTTTTAATAGAAATTAGATTTATACGCAGCTCATCCCTCGCAACATCCCTTGTACACATCCATCTTTGTTTTTCTACATAGATTCTTAACAAGTGGAACGATGGGTTGAGTAAAAGTTACTCTTAGTGTGTGTGTGGGGGGGGAATAATGATTACCAACATCATTTGCCTTGTTAAGTGGGCTACTTAGTGGCTTGTTTGCTTTCATTGATTGATGGCTCCGATTCGACAATTACGTTCCTTCTTTCAATGGAAACCAACTTCGTGCAGCTAATAATAGTAGTTGTTGTTGAGTCCGGCGAATAAAGGGCCAAGAGATGGCTTCCAACAACCTCTGCCTTTATTTGACGCTCCACACATCCATCAGCCAGCTCACTGGCCGTTCTGCCTTTTATACTGGGAACTGTCAGTAAGCTGGCCAGTCACGGCTCTTTATTTTCCCGCTTCAGCCTAACTGAAGCTAGGTTCGAACTAATGCATTGAACAGGGTAAGTATTCCACAACAGGGGTCTCCAACCACCGGTCCGGGGACCGGCACCAGGCTGCAGAATGCCAGCAACCGGACCGCGCAAGCAAGCCAGGCCCCATTCGCAAGAGGCAGAACCACACACACACACCAGTCCGTGGAAAAGCCTTTCCCCATGGCACCGGTCCCTTGGAGGCCCCTGCTTTAACATGCAAGAGGCACAGAACGCGACGTTCTCATCCCGAGGCCTCAAATGCGTGACATGCGAACCCAGTCCCTGCAGTTTGGGGCCAAGCCTGCATGTCCTCTTCCTCATCTTTCACCCTGGCCTAAAACCAAGCCGGTCTATTTTTGAAGCATCTGAGCATGATCCACATATTCAGCCCGGGTGGACCCTCCGCCCTCCTTGACTAAACCTTCGCCGAGTGTCGCTCCCTCTGCAAAAAACCCCACTTTCTCAAAGGATGCACTGTGGGGGGGGGCTTTGGAAACCTTGCTGCCCCCTCTCCCACTGATGGTGGGCTGACGCTTCTTCCCGCCTTAAGAACGATCCTCCCTTCCCCGCTGCCCTTTCCGTCCTCCCCACTCCCTGCAAATTAAAATTCTCTTTGTAGACTCTGGATCAAATTAATTTCCCCCGGAACGCAGATCGGGGGAGTGAAGATTTCCAAAGAGTTTGGTAATTGAGCCCGGCCGCTGGCAGACCTCCCTGCTGGCGGGGGAGCTAAATTAACAGCCCGGTTCAAGCAGACACAATTCTGTCGGAACATCGGCCCTCTAGGAGAAGGGATGACCCAAAGCCCCTGGATATCAACGTCTTTTATTAGAAGAGGCCTGACATGGAGTCATCGGTTTGGGATTGGGGCTCTTACGATGTCCAGCCGTGACCTTAATATTGACCTTTCTGAGCCAACCGCTCTGTCCTCTGAACTCCAGAAAATTGCACTTCCATAATGAAATTAGGCGGCGTGGAGAACTTGCCACAGGCTGGCCACTGAAGTCAACTCCCCCCAGAATGAAATTTTGAGAGGTCCCTGGTGCTCTCTGAGCTTGGCTGTTTTCTTGCAGACGTTTCATGACCCAAACTAGGTAACATCATCCATGCTAGAAGGGAGTGGGGTATATGGAGAGGAGGAGGAGGAGGCTGTGGTGTCCTTGATGCTCTCTGAGCTTACTTGTTTTCTTAAAGACGTTTCATGACCCAATATAGGTACATCATCAGTGCTGGAAGGGAGTGGGGTATACGAAGAGGGGGAGGAGAGTGAGGAGGAAGAAGAAGAGGAGGGCTGTGGCGACCTTATTGCTCTCTGAGCTTGGTTGCTTTCTGTCAGACGTTTCATTACCCAAACTAGGTAACATCATCAGTGCTAGAGGGGATGGGGTTTGTAGACTGGAGGAGGAAGAGGAGGGGGAGAGAAAGAGAAGGGGAAGGGGAAACGGAAGCTCCTTGGTGCTCTCTGTGCTTGGTGGTTTTCTTGCAGATGTTTTGTTACCAAACTAGGTAACATCATCAGTGCAAGAAGGGAGTGGGGCAACACCTTCAGGAAATAGTTTCATACCCTTCCATTTTAAATTTCCACATTCATTAAATGGATTATATTTTCCATCCCTTGAGGTTGTCATGAAGAATATGTTTATACAGTTCTGCATTGATGTAAAATTTTACATTCATGCTACATAAGATTTCCCCCCTTCTCTGTATATCCTCCCCCTCAAATTTACATCCTCCTTTTGTTTATGGCTTAGCCTCTCAAGGATAGCAGTAAATAAACATTTTGAGGTGTCACCAATTCATGCATAACATTCTATTTCTTTGAACTGTTGAGATATTGTGAATGTGAAAGTATTTAGATCATTCAGAAGCTTGCCCTATTCTCACATAACTTCTTGCTGTTTATTTGGACATTCACTTTACAAACTTGGGTTCCACAATCATAATCAGATTCCCTTCATTCTCAAAGATAAAAATAGCCTGCAGTAACATTGATTCCTTATCTCTGATATGTCAGATATGTCAGATCCACCTCTTCAAGGAGCGTGGTACAGGTCGTACATTTCATGACATAATAACAAGCCTTAGACATAAGTAGTTGATTATAAATGGATTGTTTTAAATATTAGAGAACAATGAAATGGAACGAGTGATGAAAAGTGAGTTCACATCTAACTCTAAGTTTGATTATCACAGTTTCATAATGACTTTTAACTTCTATGGTTAATCAGATTTCCACTAGAACCATCTGGTCAAAGCTCATAGATGAAATATGCTATTGGTGAAGGATTCATGCTTTTAATTTTTGAGATGAAGCTTTTTGACATTACTTTTTATCATGAAAAAAAAGCAGAGGATGTGCAGTGCAGCTCTTCCACACCCTTTATTTCCACTTAATTAATTCTATATCATGAGCATAAATTTAGTCTGACAATACTACCTTGCATTGAAGAGATGACTAGTTTATATATACTTATAGGTCAACTATATTATATTTATCTTTGATAACCATTGTAATTGTTAGATATTAGGTAGCTATGTCTGGTGTATCTGACTTAGAAAATAATGAAGAAAAACAGAGACAAGTAAGGGGTTCATAGAAGGCATATCTAAGAAATATACATTAAAGTTAATATATTGCAAAGCTCAGCTGGGCTAATAAATGCTTCATTTGAGCTAAGAGCATCATCTCCCTTTGAAAGAATGCTCCTTTGTTTAATTGTTTTAATGTTCTACAACATTTCATTGTCTGGGATGACACTGAGTAATGCAGTCATGGTGTTACTTAACATAATTGCTGCTTTAATAAACTGAGTGGTGTTAGGTGGACAAATGTCTTCAAAGAAGCAATTCTATAGATCTAAGTTATACATCCCTTTCGAAATACAGAAATACATGTACCCTTCTTTTGACTCTCTGAATTGCTTTTAAGGTCTTAGTAAAGATTAAAATAAAGAAAGAGTAGAGTAGAGTAGAGTAGAGTAGAGTAGAGTAGAGTAGAGTAGAGTAGAGTAGAGTAGAGTAGAGTGTAGAGTTCTCTTATGTTGCTACATGCTACACAACTGTTTGGTAAAAAGTCATTTGCATTATGTATGTATGTAGTCATACATACATACATACATATGCCCTTCTCACCATTATGGGTGAGATGTGCCTTTCTCAATCTCAGATCCTCTACCAGAGGCTTGGTACTTCTTCATAGTATCTTAGTTGTTCCTAGCACTGCACTCTTCTGGAGAGAGAGAGCTCTGATATAGTTCCTAGAATCTGAAGGTATTATTCTTCCACCTTAGAAGTCACAGCTGCAGGTGCTCCTACCACTATTGGGACCATTTTGGTCTTTATGTTTGTCACTAGATCATAGCTGTCCCAAAGGTCCTTTTTTTGCTTGAAGATATTCCACTTCTCATCCAAGAAGCTTTTTCAGTTTGGACTCTTCAATGACTGACATATTCCTTGCAGGCATATGGCCATTAGTATTCTTTCTGAAAGTCATTGAGGCCACTTGGTGGCTTAGCTGAATAGTGCAAATGGGTGTGGAACCTTCTTGGAACTGCTGAAAGAACTCTGTTGTAAACAGGAGATAGGTGGTGTCATATCCCTCCACCTCTGTTGAGCGGAGGGTGTTCAGTTGTAATGTAGATTACCTCTTTGAGCCCTCTTTCAAACCAGTGGTCCTCTTTGTATAGAATGTTTACTTCATTGTTTTCAAAAGAGTAACCTTTGTCTTAAAAATGCAGATGGACTGCTGAATCTTGCCCTGATGGGTTTATTCTCCTATGTTGTGTCGTTTGTGAAGTGGTTGTTTTGTTTCTCCAATGTACAGATCTGCACATATCTCACTGCATTGTACTGCATATATCACACTGCTCAGTTTGTGTTTGAATCTTTTATCCTTGGGGTGGTGCAAGAAATATACTGTAAATCCTTCCATTCACCACCATTTAGTCAGAACTGAAGAAGCTTCTTAGATGAGAATCAAAACATCTTCAGGGAAAACAAAGAAAGTTCAGTTGCCTCTTGAAAAGGCACCTTTGGAACATTTTGACCCTTACTTTCCACATCCTATCCAGTTCTTCCTTCAAATCCTGGTATTCTCTAATTTCTCATACTCAACCATACATGGACAACACAAGAGAACCCAGATTACCAAGCATAATTTCTTTATTATCTTGTAAAAAATACTGCAGCCCAAGTTATGTTTCTACAGGACTATAGTTAAATCTCTTCCTCCCTTGTGCCTTCAAGACAGTGTTGATTTCTGATGACTGCGTGGACTAGTTCCTGCTATTTTCTTAGGAAGATTTTTAGAAGTGATTTGCCTTTGTTTTCTTCCAAATATCAAATTAGGAAATGAAAAAGGATAAAAGATGAGGCCGTATAATAGAAAAACATCAGCAAAAACAGCTGCAGTAATTAGATGAAGAAAACCTTTCCACTCCTTTTTTTCCCACCCATTTCCTCACACGTTTGAAGCAGAGAAAGGATTTACCGCAAATAATGCAAATTTATGCAGAACCTTTCAACCTAGCATGTAAATTAATTTGTACAAAGACTAATTTTCTGACACAGAAGTTCATCCAATTTATTTACTTAAATTACATTAATTTGCCATCCTGACCTTTGAATGGCTCATATTGTCTCTCCTGACAACTGTGTTACGATGCTGCTGTTTCTTAATCAGAAACACCATTTACTTCACTTGAAAAACAAATATGAAAGTGCACTATTTATGCACCCTAATCATCCCTTCAATTACTCAAGTCCCATTACTGTGTTTTCTATCTATAGGGTTCAGACACATTACCATTTCAAGTCATATCAAAATGGCTAGTAAAAATTAGATTAATTACAATGGGATGCTAACTTTTCACACCCATGTAAAAGTTTAACCAATTGTCATAAATCTTCCCAAGTATCAACATATTCATCCCACATGTTTGCAAGCCATCAAGGCCATATTTCCTTCTAAATGACTCTACTATTCCAAGTGGGTAAGGTACCTTGAAAAGCTAAAGAGCCAGGCAAGATAATAGTTTATGTCTGAGAAACCTAGAACACCTAAGCCATCTTGATCTCTATCTCATCTGTTCCTCCACTTGGAAAGTCATATGGGAAGTGAGTTAAACCTAATACATTTAGAAAGCACCTGATGGAGTTAGGAAGGCTCATCCACCCTACAAGTGCTTCTGAGCTAGCAACTTCTAGTTCTGTTCATTCATTGTTTACGCTGCATTAGAACAATTTTCTTAGTTTTATAATTCTCTAAGTTCCATTTGCCAATTTTATGAGTGAAAAGGAACTAGTGTCCCAAACACATGATTTTAAAAATCAGCTTTAAAGCTGGTTCTCTCATGCCCTGTGCTCCTAGTCTTAGATGTTGTGTGATTGTCTTAGCTTTTTTTAAAAAAAAAGCTTTCAAAGTGTTTTAATGCTAATTAACAGATGAGGAAAACAAACCAAGAGAATACACAGTGCTAAAATGATGCCCATCAGAAAGGTAACATGTTTTTTTAATCAATGATTTAATTTACACTGAAGCACGTTTTCATTTAAGTGAGATTGCATGAATATTCTAATAATCTATTTTAAAACCTAAGGCAAACAGTCATGTTGGTGTAAATTAAAAGTTCATTTAAAGAAAAAAAAGCTGATCGCACTGACAGAAAAGATAATATGATGATTTTTAAAAACAGTCCTCTTTTTTTAAGGGTGAGGATTTAAAATGCTTGCAATTTTCACTCATTTTTAAAAATTAAATTGCACTTTAAGACAGTCAGTTCAAATGTGATACTATTTAAGGGTTTAGATAAATACTGGATTATGATGCTGCAACTTCCTTTTAGAGGGTTCTGATTAAAACAAAAATATCCCAGGCACACTATTTTCATAAATTCTGGCTGTTATAGGAAATGACAGAAATTCTGTAGGACCAGGATACTTCTATAATTTGAATAATCCACAGCCACAGAGTAAGAAAACAAGGAGAACAAAGAGGACTTTTTTTTTAGTGGACTATATTTTCTGGTTGCTCTGAAGAAGAGAAGAGTAATCAGAGAAGCTGTGTGCTGTGAGATTGTGTGATCAGCTACAGTGATCAGCTACAAAAATGATCTACTAAATTGCTGCTGATTGCAAGAGGTGTATCCTTAGAACTTTTAGGATTTATTGGGGTTGGTTGAGTAACTGTTTCCTGCTGAGTAAGGAGAAATATAAAACTGCCAGATTCCAGGGAACAAATTCAGTGAGCAAGTGAAAACAGAGAACAAATCGGGGTATTCAAAGTGCTAACAAACTTTCCTTCTAAATCCAGAGATTAAACCTGTACATCTGAGAAGGAAAGAGGAATATAAACCTGCTAATGGTGGTCTTTTTGTAAAATGAAAGCAATTTACAGAAGGTTGCTGCTGTGCCATGCAGTGCTTGTGGCAACCTTGTATATCTGCCTGAGAACAATTTTTCACAATGCTTGACTATCTGAGGAATTTGCCTTTTTCATATTATTTTTGCCTGACTGGTGAGATTTGAGAAATTGGGTATGGTTCATGAACCGTATCAACTGAAGAGACTCAGGCAGAAATGGTGTCTACCTTCTAGAATATTATCCCTCAAGAAGTTTGAGTTGTCCTTAATCTGCAATCCTTTAAACAGGCCCTGCAGAACCAGCTGTTTCTCCAGATGC
This sequence comes from Pareas carinatus, assembly GCA_032468095.1. Classification (NCBI taxonomy): domain Eukaryota; kingdom Metazoa; phylum Chordata; class Lepidosauria; order Squamata; family Pareidae; genus Pareas; species Pareas carinatus. Next base: position 111,162 of record JANHFO010002720.1, read on the forward strand.
TGGATTAGGAAGTGTGTTACTGGACAGGAATTTTGTTAATGTGCAGGATGTACTCATCACCAGATTATTCCCTTCTTTTCATTTCTGTTTTATTGAATCTCTTTCTTTTATTTTAGGTTTCATGCTGCCCAAATGAATTATGAGTCTGGTGTTCTATAAATTTAATTTATAAAGAACTATACTTCAATAAGTATAAGATTGAGACAGTCCTTGGAGAAAAGGTCAAAGAGATATATCAGTAATTGGCCAATTGACTTAGATGATAATGCCAGATCAAAAGAAGGGCTACAAAGGGAACTTAGAGGAAGTGACATTCTATAAGGAAAGCGATATAATAAAAGAGAGAACACAGCCATAAGTGGTGTAGAAGATATTCTTTTTTTAAAAAAAAAACCTTTTTATTGTTTTTCAAAAAAGAATGAGAAAAAGACAAAAGAAAAGAAAATCCACATGAGGCAAAAAATATAAATATTGAATTATGATAATGTCTGTTTAATTGGGGATTTTAATGTGATAGTGAATACAAAAATGGACTATAAAAACAATAAAAAAGGAAACAAGGAAAAAATACTAAAAAAAATATTTTTACAATAACAGAAGAAATAGGTCTAAAAGATGTTTGGAGAGAGATTAATACAGGTAAAAAGCAGTTTACATTTTATTCAAACAGGCATCAATCATGGTCAAGAATAGATATCATCTGGATGACTACTGAGATAAAACCATGGTTCAGGAAGCGGAAATTGATCACTTGGGCTGATCATAATCCTGTGATAACCAAATGGAAAGGAGCAGAAAAGAAGCCAAGATGGAGATTAGACTGCACTATCTTACAAGAAGAAAACTTTATAAACTTTGCAAAAACTGAAATGGAGTTTTACTTTAAAGAAATCAAAAAGGAGGAAACATCATTACAAAACATATGGGATGCAGCTAAAGCTGTT
>JANHFO010002720.1:129054-140768 GCA_032468095.1 Pareas carinatus
GGTGGTGGTGATGATGATGATGATGATGATGATGATGATGATGATGATGATGATGATGATGATGATGATGATGATGACAACGATGATTTATTAAACTTGTATACTGCTTTACTTCCAGTGACTCTGTTGGTTCACAAGTAAACAACATTATAAACAATATAATAGTATACAAGAACAAAAGATGCCAAACTGGACAGGAATAAAAACAAACCCACACAACCTAAAGGGGATTTGTGAAAGACCTGAATGAAGAATCAGATTTTCAAGACCTTTTGAATTACCAGCAAGGTGAGGGCCATCTGAATCTCAGAGGCAATCTTGTTCCAGAGGACAGGTGCTTCAATGAAGAAAGTACACTTCTGGGGACCCAACAGAAAACATTCTTTAATCAAAGGAACACATGCACACCAAACCTATCAGATTGAATTGTCTGGGCAGATGCTATGGGAGCCAGATGCTCCTTCAAGTATCAGGCCCATGTGAGTCTTTATAGGTAACAACTAGCACCTTGCAACTGGAAGCAAAATGCATTTTATGAATTGATCTGTGCATTATGTTGATATGCTAGATTTATAGCCTGTTTTCCTCCAGGTGCTCTAGGACCAAGCTCTCTGTTTACTTTATTTCCACAATAACAAACCTATGAGACATATTGGTCTATGAGAGTGACTTCATGACTGAGAGAAAACTTTCTCAGTCCTAGTTTCTCCAGTCCTAGTCCAATACCTTGACCATTGCATTAGAGTTTTCTCAAACCACAAACATTTTGGTCTGATATTTCATACTCATGGTATCTGTCTCTAATCAATAACCTGGCCATCATATGAACAACATTTTTAAATGGCCAGATATATTTTAAAGATAGCATGGAAGAGCAGGTAACAATAGTTTGACTGCATTATTAATAAGGTTTTCATCTCCATAGTTCTATCTGCCTTCTGCAGATTAAAAACATATCATCCAAAACTATACAGATTATGGCCATCTTTCAGCTTTTATTTACCTTTTGCAGAATATAAAAATAGGTCAGAGAGTCTCCACCAATAAATGTGGTTAGTTATAATACTAAATATGCCAAGTAGAAGAAGTTGTCTTTTATTGGAACAAGTTCAGCTATCCATTGTGCTAAATATTTCTATGAAAAGTTCAGATTGCAAGATGGCCGTGGTTCTGAAGTATCAATGGAAAATATTCTCTCTTCTTAATTGTATTTTCTTTTTGAGCACTTTTGTATTTTCAGATAGGCAAAGCAATGGTTGAAGATTTTTTTTCCCAAAGAGAAAGTTTAAGAAACTTGAATAAGAAAGAATGAATTTAGTAAATAAATGCAGATATTCATGAAAAAAGCAATTAAACAGGAAGCAGCTGAAAATGGATTATATGACCTGAGATGTTACTAAACATGCTAGAGAAGATCTTGACTTCTGCATAAGTGCTATATGATCTTGGTCAATAGCTGTATTGCAGAGATTTACCAGAAGAAGCAACAGTGCAGAGACATGTCATCACAAATTAGCCTACATGCCTTAAAAAGAAATATAGCAGGTTAGTGGGAAGGAGGTCAAAAGAAGCTTTCTTTAATTCAGAATTTATAACTTGTATTTCTCCAGCCTTCCCCACAACCCCAAATTATTTACACATTGGATGAGCATGAAGTCAATAAAGTTGATAAATTGGTACTTCAGGCATTATGCGTAGGATGTTTTCTTCCCCCTAGGGAACATTAACCAGTGAACAGATTCTCCCTCAATATATGGGCAGGATTGTTTGACAATATAATATTCATATTTTTCAACTTATGGCATGAATAGGGATCCCTCAATCCCAATTTGTAATATATTTTCAGATTTCACTTATATTATCTTAAAGTTGATCCTCTTGACAAAGAAAAACTACTGTTCTGTCCATGCAGATATCACAGTCAGAGAAGGTGCTTATTTTAGGTTTCTATCTCATATTGGAAAAGTTTGATTATTACAAAATTTACTCTCACTGTAGATTCACTCCTTCCCTTGAGAGCTGTTAGGTTTTTTACCTTTTTGAATAAAATCCCCTTTGGAATCTTTATGTAAAATCTAGCTGGCATCTAATGGAAGGGGGCATATCCATGAAACTGCAGCTGGAGAAGTTTTTTCAAATCTAATTGACACTCTGATGTATTTCCATGAGACTGTGCATGAGGGTATAAATAGATAATATCTGAAAAAACTTTTTATAGATGAGTATACTGCCACTAGAATTTACAAAAAGTTACTTAAAGAGTATACCTAGTATAACAATTCTGAGGCTCTTGGGATGGAAGGTTTTTTCCCAAGCATTTCTCACTGAATCCCTCCGAGCCTTCCTTCACTACCTTGATTCTTGCTTCAAAATATTGTGAGACTAGGGTAAAGCTTCCATAACTAAAAATGAAGCAGCACGTATAAAGGGTGGATAAAAACTAGCAATTTTGTCTAAAAAGTCCTTTTGGAGAGAAAGATAAGAAGGAAACAAATCACCCCCTCCTGCGCAAGCTGCACTGGCTGCCTATGGTCTTTCGGGTGCGCTTCAAGGTTTTGGTTATGACCTTTAAAGCGCTTCATGGCATGGGACCAGAATATCTGTAGGAACGCCTACTACCAGCCAATATCTCCCACAGGCCAGTACGCTCACACAGAGAGGGTCTCATCAGGGTGCCGTCAGCCAGACAATGCCGGCTGGCGACCCCCAGGGTGAGAGCCTTCTCTGTGGCAGCTCCAGCCCTTTGGAACGAACTTCCTCCGGAAATACGGACTATCTCAGATCTCCGGGCCTTCCGTCGGGGCCTAAATACCTCATTTTTCACCCAAGCCAGGCTGTCCTGAGCCCTTTCTGACTTTTAATTTTATATTTTTTTAATTGTAAATTTTAATTTTTAGTCAGTCGATTTATTTTTTAGCATTGTTATTTATTCTTGTGTTTTTATTATGGCTGTACACCGTCCTGAGTCCTTCAGGAGAAGGGTGGTATAAAAATCAAAATAATAAATAAATAATAAATAAATATAAGAGCTGCACGAAGCAGGAGAACTATTTGGCCTAAAAATAAACCTGAAAAAGAGTCATGTCATGTTTAATAAATTGAAGAGAAAAGTTTTTGTTCAGTGTGTGCTATCTACTCTAACATATGCTGGTTAAACATGGACGCTAACCTTACAATCGATACAAAAGCTATGAGTGGCTCAGAGATCCATGGAAAGATACATGCCTGGCATTACAAGATAATCCTGCTCATAGATTAGAGAACAAAATAAAGCATACGATATCATCAAGAGAGTAAAAGAATTGAAATGAAAATGGGCTGGTCACATAGCAAGAAGAACTGATGGCAGCTGAACCAAAAAAGTCATAGAATGGATCCACTTGATAAAAAGTGACCACAAAAGAAAGAGGGAGAGGGGGAGGGAGGAAGGGGAGAGGCAAGGAGGGAGAGAGACCTCACACTTCCTTATCTAAACAATTTCAATGTAATGATGAAAAGCCTCCTGATCTGAAAACAGATAATCAACTAATGCCAATACCAGCTTTAGTTGTTTCAATGAGGATTTTTATTGCAATAGCATTGATGTGATTCTCCATAAGGAGGCAAAGAAGTGAAGTGATTTCCTAGAAGCCCGAATACTGGAGGTGATAGAAGAGGTAGCTGGAATGGATTTAGTAGGTGTGGTCAAATTTGGACTGAAAAAATCAAACAAGCAATAGATGGCAGCAAAGAGACCCTCAAAACTGGTAGTTTTCTGAATGGTTGCATCCCACAACAGTCATTGTGGAGCACCCTCAGGGAATTGCTTTACTTCCTATTTTGCTAAACTAGATCTCAAAGACTGGAGCATGCTTACCAGTCAAAAATATTTTTAGAAAGCAGGAAAAATTGAGTTTCTCCCCCTCCCAAGAGTTCTAAAAGAACTTTTAATGCCCTCTGATATCTGTGTTCGCAAATCATGGCAAGGCATGCTTATGGAAACCACATTATTATTGTTAGAATATTGCCTGAATTGTACAATGTGGTTTTTCATTGGCTGGAAAACCAAAAATCTTAACCTGACATGAGTTTGGAAGTCATGGTTTGTACTGTTTCATGCTTTGATATTAAAGTAAAGCTATAGTTACACGTACTGGTCTGTCTCCAAAAGTAATATATGAAGCAGATTGTGGAGATTAAGAACACCTTCAAACTACAGTTCACCTGTTATTTTGGGATTAAAACCATGGGTTGGATTACTGAAACAATTGTAAGCACAACCCATGATTTAGTATAACATGGAAGAAAATATTCTTATTTTGAGTAGTGTGATTTCTAGTCGGATAAACATGTTTACCAAGCAAACGCTAATGCTGTCTCTGGAAATTCTTATTATCTGAGTGGAGACATCAGTCAACTGTATTGCACTCTTTACTCTGAACTGCTGTTGATATGTGGCAGAGTTATTTTCCTTCCTATGCGGTAGGGCAATGACTAATTTAGCTTCAGATGAGTTCACTCGTGCTGAGGTATTCTGTAGAGATGTGCTGACAAATAAGTCAAGTGACAAGCATTGCTCCTCTCTGGATGCAGTGACTTCTGGAGTCAAACCTGAATTTGTTTTTCAGCTCTTGGCAAAGCATCACAGAGAACCAAAATGAGGAACCACTTATGGATACACACTGTGGCAAGCGATCACTTGGTAAGAGTTGTCACAGATGGAAATACTACAACCAATGATACTTTTCCCAGATAGGATGCTCCTGTTTACAACTCTGGTTTCTAAATACTTACAATTCAGAGAAAGAAAGAAAGCTGATGCTGGTGGTGAGAACTCTTAGCAGGACAAAAAATGAGACTGGAGGGTTCAGGTTGCAAGAACAGTAACTTTTATTAACAGTTGCTGTCCTTTTATACTTAGCACAGCTTTGTGCGCCTCAACCAATCAGCTTTAACCTGCAATTTCCTTGCTTCCAGGCCAGCCCACGGAGACCAGGGGAATCTTCCCAGGCTGGCTCCAGGAAGTCTGGTAAGTGTTAAGTATATAACACAGACCTTTATGAATTTGCACCAGCTAATTTTTGAACTTCACTAAAGCTACAATCCCATGCATCCTTTACTGAAACTCAATAGAATTTTTTTCTGATTAGATATCTCTAATACTGCACCACCAGACTCCAATCCTAGCCCTTCTGCAAGTGGATAAGCTCCATGGGAATCCGTGGGATTTACTTCATGCCTAGGATTGCACTGAAAGACTTTTGGCGACTTTCCTACGATTCAGTCAGCTAAAAGGTGATCATAATGATGACACTGCTGCTTCCTGCTGCCACCCTGCTTATTAGTGTTTCAGATTTGCTAAACCTCAAATAATGAATACATTGTAGGAAATCCTAATTAGGAGACAGATATTGCTTGGGCAGAAAAAGCAGATTAAATAATAATTAGTTGATATGAGTTATTCATCCTGCTAAGCAGACAGCATGGTTTCTTTTCAAAGTAAAACTAGTAAGAAGCAAGGCCTATGAACTTAGGGGAGATAATGACAGATCTGGGGCAATATCTGGTAGGCTGGAATGGATTTCGGTTAAAATAATTACACTGTCATAGGGCTTACTGCAAGGTAAGGAAAAATCAGAATTTAGACGATTACATTTGCCACTCAGAGACTCCTGTATCAGTGGACATCTAAAAATATGTTTTAGAATCATGTATGTTCAAACTGATTGAGTTGATTTATATCCTGCTTTCTGCTATATCATGCACTTAAGGCATTTATATAAAAATATATACATATCAATTAAAATAGCAATGTATACCAAAAGAATTTCATGGTCAAAAACTTGCTGGAAGATATGCTTCTTTACAGATTTTTCTAAATAACAGAGAGAGAGAGAGTCATGCTACTCACTAGGAAGAACAGTCCATGGCTAGGGAACAATGCAGTAATTCCTTTTCCACATGCTAGATACATTTTTTTAATGGGAAAGGTGGTTCTTCAGGTAATCCTAATCCTTAAGCAAGGAAGGAATGTATTCAGAAACTGTCAAGTGTCAGTTATGGGTACAATTATTCTGTGATTGAATGAAGATGTAGTTTCTAGTCAAATTCATTCTTGCCTCCGTGGGAACCTGACAGTGTTCCCCTACTATTGATTTCATGTATTTCCCTTTCCCCGCGAAACTCATAGGAAGTAAACTTTTTTTAAAATCTAAATTTGAATGTTTCCCATTTTATGTTTGCAGATGGAACTATTATTTTTATTTATTAGATTTTTAATCTTGCCTTTATTATTTTTATAAATAATTTAGCAGTGAATATACATACCCTGTTTTCCCCCAAATAAGACCTTCCAGCACAAATTTATTGTTGCTTATCTTTCTTAAGGCAGGCTTGTTTAATTTATCAGATAAAACCTAGGGATCTGCCTGAGACCATCCAGATGGGGAAAAACCACTCTTCAAAACAGCTTAGCTCTACTTCTCAGGAATGAAAAATACTGCATTTATCTGAAAGAAAAACAGCAATGGGAAGCAAATGAGGCTTTCTTTTTCTCCCTATCTAGTATTCTTTGGGAAGGCTATGTTATATTTGGGGTGCCCTGGTTAAACGTATGTGGAGCCTTGAATAAAAGCAATATTGTGGTTGGTGTTTGCTAATAAATGTCTAGCCAAGCAGAAGATGGAAATGAACTTTCAATCAGAAGATGAAAGCAAACCTTCAGATTGATCTAAATTGCATGAGATGTGTCAATGAGAGACTTTAATTACCACCACATAGAGTGAGAGACAATTCTACTGAGCATGTTTCTCCCCAGGTAAATGCTGACTTGTTTTTCAGATAACTTTCTTCTTCAAAGGGGAAGCCACAAGAGAATCAGCTGTCTCTGACAGAAATAGTCAGCAGAGAAGAGTTGACAAAGTGTGTGTGTGGGGGGGGAGGAAACACCAGGGAGAAATGACAGTGCAATGTTGGAGTTCTTAGTTTGAGTTTCCAAAAAAAAGAAGTGAACTAACACAGAGTGTTGCCAAAAGTTTCCACTCCACCAAGATATGTGTATATTTTAGTGCAGAGTTTCTATTCTGTTCGCATATTGCCTTCAAGTGAACGTTGACTTTTGGCAACTACCTGAACTATAGTTCCTGCAGCTTTCATGGCAATATTTTTCAAAAGTGGTTTACCATTGCCTCCTTCCTAGAACTAAAGAGTGTGAATGGCCTGTGGTTACCCAGTGGGCTTTGTGCCTAAGGTAGAAATAGAACTTACAGTCTCCCATTTTATAGCCCGATGTCTCAACCCGTACACCATGCTGGCTCTTGTTTTATGTAATTAAGCAGCAAAAGATGTTTTGCTGCACAATAATCCTCTCAAATTATTTATAGAAATAAAACTCTGTGAAGAATTTGAACTGAGAACAGGGTTGGCATGTTACAGGCATCTGCCTCATTTTGAATGAATTCAAAATTCCCACAAGTGAGTTCAATCTTTGCCAAGAATATAGCTCTATAAAAATTTATTTGGTAGCGTGGTGTGCTTGTGATTCAGTGAGAAACAAATTAGAGTTTTGGCAGAAAGATGGATGCCAGCAGAATCCATCTTATAAAGAAATATGTAACAAATTTATTTTACAGTGGACCAAAACTCTTACCTCTCCCACTTTGCTATATCACTGTTCCCATTGTTTTAGCCACATCAGGAAAAACAAAAAGTTATGTCCAACAATATCAAGAAACAGAGTTTAGAAACTAGTGATATTTATTTATTAAAAAGTTCCTAGATAAATTATGCATTGTCTCAAAAAGGACTTCCCTAATGTCAAGTTTGTGCAAGTGGAGGATGCAGCTAGCTGTTTACACTGCAAGAGGCAGCTGGATAATTAAAAATTCAATAAACTTGGTTCAAAGCTGCATGCCAGTAACAATTTCACTCAATTGCTTGAAAACAGAAATACTTAAAAACAATAACAATATGTTTATACTTTTGGAAGGTTTGGGGCTCTGCCTCTAATAAGACTATGATTCAAACTGCAGAAAACTGGATAGAAAAAAAGCTAATTCTAATAAGTTTCTTTTATATTAAAAGAAGGAAACAGGCCCAAAGGGTGAACTCACCATAGAAATGACTTCTCAGCATGACTCAGATGTTAAGCATCAACTTAATTTCAAATTGCTCTACCTACCATTGTAACACACCCCCCAAGGCTTTATCTAAATGCTCAGAATGACTGAACCTAAATTTGAACGGGAGAGCAAAGAACATTAGGTGGAGCATCCATTGTGATGTGTTTACAGCTTCTGTAAAGCAATATCACTGCCATGCAGCTGTTTAATCCTGACAGCATGGAATGCTTTAGAAGCACAGCTACCTCCAGTGTCTCCTGGAGCCAGCTGATTTCACTCCCAGCAGCCATTGGGGAAATACAGCACAAGGAATACGGCTAATTTTAACACTTTCACATGCATTCCCTCTGGGATAGAAATATAAGCTGTGTGAACAGTCCCTTTTTGTTTTTAGAGGCAGGGCTGAGCATAATTTAAGCAGGGTGAATTCTCATCTTATCTTGACAGAAATGCAATGATGATTGGGTCTCATTCCCATATGCTTCATGCTAGGATAGGAACAAACAAATCCCCAAATCCCCAAATATTTAACTTTAAACTATCTATCTTAAACTATCTAAACTATCACGCCATACCTAAGAGGTGTATAAGGTGGCATGCATAAGGGCACTAGTGTGCCTACCATCCCTGTCCTACTGTCCCCATTTATTCGTTCTCATTTATTATTATGCATATGTTTATACCTATCTTTACCTACATGTTTATACAGTATGTTCCTACTTATACTTGTTTTTCTCATATATGCTTGACTAAATAAATAATAAAAAACAAAGAAGATGCAGTTGTTGCTTGATCAAATCCATGGACTGTGAGAATGAAGTCACCGGTTCCTAGTTATACTAGGAATGCAGGCCCAAATAATAGATCTTACTTTTATAAGAAGATGCTGATAGGAATATATCTAAGCCAAAGGTGGTTTTCCAGAGTCAACTACTTCCCACAAGTGATGAGAGGCAGGATCAAACACTGTGCTACTGGACAGAGGTCTAGAGATCTGCAGAACAAAAAGTTATCTCCAAGATGCAGATGTTACATTCCCATGTTTCTTTCCTTCCAGTGCTTCCATTCCTACTCCCTGCCACACACACACACACCAAAGAGGTAACAGCTTAGTAAACAGGTGGAGCAGAGAGGAAAGTAGGGGAAGGTAAATAACAAGATAAGTGAGAACAAATTCCCAATGATTGCACAGACCAGATGATGGAGATGGTGCTGGCAGCACTGGTGGTGCTGGGGCTGAAGTAGAGGCCCGGGAGTGGTGGCAGTAGGCTAAGATTGCTGAATGCCCTAGGCCTCAATTTTAGTCCCAGTGCCGCCATCACTGCTATGGATGTCACTGTGCAGAGTGGCTGAAAGGGCAGCTATGGAGTTCAGATAGGCCGGTGAAGGTAGTTGAAGAGGAGCAGTCCCTTATTGTGGAAGAAATATGGCTCAAGGCTGGGAAGGACCAAACTGGGAACTGCATGGATCAGGGTATGATGTTGACTAAAGACTGGGTGGGATTCACATAAAAACAGCAACAGGGTCTGCCAAAATCGTAATATCTAAATGGAGCAGTCATGTGATGTCTTTCTTAACAACTGTTGTTTAATAATGGAGTTCCTAGTTGTGTTTTTTAAGTAAGGATTAGCAAAGTTAGGATTTAAGTTAGGATGAGCAAACTGGGTTGAGTCTGAGTTTTGGGAAACAAGGCCGTATTTGGAAGATACCTAAGGCTCTTTCCTGATTCATTACTATATAAGAGGGAGAAGAAGTAAAGCATAAACAGGGTTGCAGGATTCTATTATTATAGCTTACTTCAATAAAATAGGATTCTAATCTTCAGTGGATTCCTTTTCCTAATCTGGTACACCATGGAAAGCTGTCAACTATGGCAAAACGTATTTCATCTTTAAGCTTGTTTGAGGTAGATTTTCAGATTCAAGTATATTGCACTATATGCAATCTTCCTGGACACACAGCTCCTGCTTGATGAGCAAAAAGCAGCTATGATCCAGAAAACCTTGACCCAGCCTTATATGGTGTTCTAGTCACACTCTTTCCTAAGCCAGGAAATTCTCCAAACAGTCACTCATTCTCTAGCCATCTCACAGTATAATTACTGCAATATAATCTATATGAGGCTGCCTTTGAAAACTATGCAGAAGCTTCAATGGATTCAGAAGCTTCAATGGATCCAGAATGAAGTGACATGAATATTGATAGGCATTTCTTGGTATGTCCATTTGAACCCCTCAAGGACAGCTCTATATTGAAGTAGTCAAGACATTAGGGTACTAGAGCATGATTGACTATCTGAAGGGCTCTCTGTTCTAGGAAACGGTGGCACTCTAGATGAAGCTGAGCAAATGTCTTCCGGGCCAGAGCTGCCTCTTGCTCAGAAGACACCCAAAATCACACACCATCCTTTAAACAGAAAGTACACCCCATCTAAGGTCAAAGTTGGAATATCTCTAGATCTGGTTCAAATTTCTCCAATCTACCTCTTTTTTACACAAATTTCCCCATGCCATTTTTAAATATGTAGTTGCAAGCATTTTTCATCTCTACTTCATCATTTTAAAGACAAAGCACAATAGTTTGTGTTCAGTGACTTCACTGACTTCCAGATACATGTGGGGAGCAGAAGCATCCATTCTCCCCATTCCAATTTGCATTCATGACCTGCTGAAAGCATGAAATCTAAATGTCTCTTTATTGCCTGAGATGCAGTATTACTGCACAGCAGTGCTACTTTGGGAACATCAGAGAAGGATAGAACATTTGGCTCTCTCACTTGACGCAGTCACTGAAAGCATTTTGAGCAGCAACCTATAATGGGGGAAAGATCTTTCTGAAAACTAAACCAGTAATGAACAAACAGCATCACTTGATTAAGCAATGTGGCTATGGAATGAAAAGATTCGAGAGCAATTAGGAGAGTACTACCCTTTAATTCTACTCCATATCGCAAACAGAAAGGAATTTACATTAAGGGCTCCAGGTAAAGATTAAAAAAGCTTTCTTGACCTGAGGCTTTCCAGAGGTCTCAGGAGTTGAATTCTCCAGTCAAACAGTGGCAAGTCCTGCTAATTGGAAGTTCTAAGAGTCACAATTCTGACACATTTGAGAGGGAAAGTCTGGGGAAAGTTGCTATAAATGAAAAGACTGCTAATAAAAATATCAATTTAAGAAGGCTGACAGCTACCCACAGCCAAAAAATGTGGGTGGAAGACACTGCTCAGTCTAGATTATTTCATCTATATATAAGTAAAATCTTTATATCTGTAATCTTTAACTGGGTGAAACACAGGGTAACATTTTGTCAACCAAAGATACTAAAATGGGTTAACTTACAGAATGCTGCAACCCCTTACTCTGGAGGGAAGGAAATTGTGGCGCCTCAGTGCTGCTGCTGCTTCAGCACCACCAATGGATTGTCACAGTCATGTTGATTCTCATTTTTAACTTTCCCTGATAACTTCCCCATCACTCGCATAATCGTTTGCTCCCTCCTCCATCCAGCAAGAGTCATTTATTTGCCTGCAGGAGGAAGGACGGAAGGAAGGAAGGAAGGAAGGAAGGACGGAAGGAAGGAAGGAAGGAAGGAAGGAAGGAAGGAAGGAAGGAAGGAAG
>JANHFO010002720.1:184768-197803 GCA_032468095.1 Pareas carinatus
GTGGGCACAGTTCGACCAGAGGGACCCCTCCCTCTTGGCCCAACCAGGTCTCTGTAATTCCGGCCAGGTCGGCTCCCTCCTCCTGAACCAACTCACGGATAAGGGGAGCTTTGTTAGTAATGGACCTGGCATTACACAACATCAACCGTAGACCCTGGGCCTGGATGCCTGTACCACCCAGATCACAGGATGAGCACTGGGGGTCGGTGCGAGCCACCGCCAACACATGTCGGGGGCGCGCACCCTTAAACAGATTTGGCCCCCTGCTCCCGCTATATCTGCCCCTCCCACACACCACCGAGATGTTATTAACTCCACCCTCCTGGGTTTTCCCCTCCCCTCCGACCTCCCGAGCCTCCCTGCCGTGCTCTGGCCTCTCGACCAACCCTATACACTCCTCCACTCCCTTATGAACCCTCCCTCCTGAACCCCTTAAAACCCTAGTTAAAACCCCTTTTAAAAAATTTCTTAATCTAAATTTCTTGGCCTTTGCCGCATGCCATCTCTCGGGGTTCCATGACCCGTCATCGAGATAGGCCGTGGATAACATGGCAGGCCAGGCCTGCGAGAGGGGGGACTCTTGCAGGGCCCTGAGGTAGGCGATAGAGTAAGCACCGGACATCCAACATCAAAGGTCAGGGGGAGCACAGGAGGGAGGGGTCTGGAAAGGGACATTGGTCAGACCTATGGCACACATGCCACAGCCAGCACACAGAGCCTCCGGAGAAGTCACCCAGGGCCAAGGAGAAGTTGCCGGGTACCGGGGAAGCCCTCCACTGCCATGAAAAGCTGGGTGAACAGTTCCCATTCTCAGCCCTGGCTGACTGGCTCAGTCTCTCTGTCTCTATCTCTGTCTCTGTCTCTGTCTCTGTCTCTGTCTCTGTCTCTGTCTCTCTGTCTCTCTCTCTCTATCTCTCTCATCCACTTTCTTTCTTTCTCAGTCTCTCTGTCTCTCTCTGTGCATCTCTCTCTCTCTCTCATCCTCTCTCTTTCTTTCTCAGTCTCTCTCTGTGCATGTCTCTCTCCCTCTCCCTCTCTCTCATTCTCTTCCTTTCTGTGTGTGTGTGTGTGTCTGTCTGTCTGTCTGTCTCTCTCTTTCTCATTCTTCCTCTCTCTCATTCTCTCTCTCATTCTTCCTCTCTCTATCTTTCTCCCTCTCTTTTTCTTTCTTTCATTCTCCCTCTCTTTCTCTCATTCTCCCTCTTTTTCTCTCTCATTCTCTCTCTCTCTCTCTCATTCTTCCTCTCTTTCTCTCATTCGCCCTCTTTTTCTCTTTCTCTCATTCTCTTTCTTTCTCTTTCTCTCTTAAAAGCAGGAACAAATATCACACTAAAATGTGTAATACTTTAATAAGCTTGAATTATGTTGCTGGGGGGCCAGGGTTGTCACAGGGGAGCATCGTCAGGTGGGTTGGGGCATCACAGATGGGGGAGGGCATGTTGCCATGCTGGCACTTTGCAATTCATAAGTGGGCTTTGGGTTGCAGTTTGGGCACTCAGTCTCAGAAAGGTTTGCCATCCCTGTTCTAGTCCCTTCTTAGCTATGAAAGTTTTGAGCCAATCAATCTCTCTCTGAGCCCAACCAACCTCACAGGGTTGAATAGGAGGAGGATGTGTTGGATATGTTCACTGCTTTGAATTATTTATAAAAATAAAGGCAGAATATAAATAAAAATAAAATAAATGCTGGGAGAAGTATCCCAAGTCTATTTTCATTCCAAGTCTTAATGCTGCTGCATCTGCAGTAGCCTATCCTCTGAACAAATAAGATTGGTAGCAGCCTGGCCAGGTGGATAGTAGTAGTGTATAAGACTGTCAATTCCTTGAGGGTTCACAAGGTTATCTGTGCTTGTTCATTCTGAATGTGAAGAAAAGTGAATAAAGTTGCTTTAAATGAGCATGAATGTTCAAAGCGCATCTAAGGGGAAAAGTTTATGCTTCTCCCTATCTAAAATGTGACAGAGGCCCATGAAATTATTTTAAAAATGTGTTTGTCGTATTTAAAGTGTTTTTTACAGTTTTAGCCTTCAATGAAAACTTCAGAAATTAGCTTCGTTAAACAGATACTGTAACATACAGTGGTTAAGTAAAAGAGCAGTGGGGGCGCAGTGGTTAGAATGCAGTATTTCAGACTAACTCTGCTGACTGACAACAGTTCAATCCTTACTGGCTCGAGGTTGACTTAGCCTTCAATCATTCCAAGGTCAGTAAAATGAGGGCCCAAATGGTTAGGGGCACCATGTTGACACTTAGAGAGGGCTGTAAAACACTATGAATCAGTATATAAGTCTAAGTGCCATTGCTATTGCCATTAAATGTCATAGAATCCTTGATATATACCTAAAATGCACTGCAAATGTGGACTGGGTAAAGTGGACTTTTTGATTAAAGTTTGGGTCTTCCCATTTTCTTGATCCTTTCTTCGGTAGGATCAGAAATTTCTAATAGCACTTCTGTGTATCGGCAACACAATTAATTGAGAATATCCAGTAGGAGCAATCTGCCATCAGAAGGTCTGGGCAAACCTTATTCAAGTAGAGTACTGGGTAGGAGACAAGATTGTTCCTTCTTCCTTCCATTTGGTGTTTTTTTAATTTTTAGTTTAAATCTTTTCGGATATGGAGGATTTATTTGCAGGAGATAGGGGCATATTGTCTTTTTTTTGTCAAGAGAATGTTTATTTTGCAAATGTAATTTACAATCATGGCAGGGTTAGTTTATACAATCACTAGCAAATCCTTTAACATTTTAATGTCTTTTTTCTCTTTTCCTTGTCTTTTTTACTTCTTTCTCTTGGTCCTCTTCTTTTTCCCTTCCTTCTTCTCCTCTTCTTCCCTTTCTTTGTTTACTATGTTATTTTAATTTTGCCACCTTTTTCTTTTATCGATTTTCATTTTTAATTTTACATAACTTTTTGTTCCAATATCTTAATTTCCCTTATTTCATACATTCTTTTTATCTTTATATATTTTGACTTACTTATTTATACCTTTACATATCTTTCCAGATTTCAACCGTCTAATTTTAATCTTTATTTACTTCAATCTTATTTATCTATCTTCATTCCCCCCTTACTATAGTATCGAGACCATAATCTAATTTCTCATAAATTTGCATCTGACAGCTTTTTTTATAATAAACATAATAAACATATCCAATTTTCGTATTTGAATACGGCCCGCAAATATGGATACTTTGATTAATTTCTTTCTTACTTTTTTTTCCCTTTTACTTTTTTCTACCTTCTCATTTTCTCAGTTTTCAAAAATCAAAATTGGTGTGAGACAGAGACGACTTGATCAGAGTCAACAGGCTCATTATTTTTGTACAACTTTGGTTTCCTGTTGTGCAGGCTGACCAGGCTTCCAAAGACTGAAAAAATCTAAATAGCGATGAGATGACTTGAATACATACACATTAGGCAAAGTCACTGCATCCTATCACCTTCAATGTTAAAATAAGTAGCAGTCTATTTTGGGCTCTCATATAGCTGAGTGCTTTCAGACACACTTGATTATTTTTAGTGTATTGACCTGAAAAATGAGGATTGAGTTGCATTCATCAAATGACTCAAACTGGAGATATGCTTAATCACTTCAGAATCGTACTACTGCAGAGAAAGCACTTGATTGCATTAGATTAATGTTTCCAGGATTTTATTCCTTGGGCTTCTATAAAAACTCATTATTATGTGCCCAATGTAAATTACAACTGCTTTTAATCAGAGATATGCGAAACTATCCAAATACATTTTCAATATGAAGGAGGGCTGCTGAATTATACTAATAAAATGGGTAGATGATTTGGATGTTTACATACCTAAGTAAGTGAAAAACATTCAGTCCAATTGATATTTTCCTAGGTCCTTTTACTAAATTGCATTTTGCTCTGAAACTGGTTTTAATAATTACAAAAAAAGCCCTGCAAAATGAAATGTATGCAAAGGGCATACTTTTCTACTGTATGTAGCAAAAATGAATGAAAATAAAGTAGGACTGAGTTTTGAATTAATGTGAGAAAAAATAATTCCTGCCAAAAATATAATGGCAAAATTCTTGAACAGAATCATGTACTTCTACACAATTAGGCTTCCTAAAGCTATGAGAGTAAAAAGGTAAAATACTTTCTAAAATGAAATACACTATGCAGCTAAATTTAGGCACTTGGGATAAGGCTAGAGGAAGGAAATGATAAACATTTGTCCTTCTGAATTTGGCAAAACTTACAAGATTTAATCCTTTGGCAGAACCTGACAAGTTTCAGCTAAGCTCTTTAAAGCTAACCTGTGTATTATAAAACTGCAGATCGGCTTAATTTTCAAATGTACAGGAGCCCAAGCATTTCACAAAAGCTTTATGTGCAGGTCTGTTTGAGTCTCTGCTCTTTAAGTCTTCTGGTTTAAAGGAATATTAAAAACCATTACAGATCATTCTAGAAGTGTTTCCTTTCTTTTTCTGAGGGCAAAAATTAAAGAAATGAAGAAATGAAGGTATCTGTAGTCTGATACTGTGGAGTAGCAGCTCAGAGAAAAGGATATGCAGCATACTGGAAATGATTTTGATGGACTTTTTTATTTAAGAGCAAGGATAGGCTCCCAAACTTTTCTACCAAATTCTAGCTTTTAATATGACAGAGGGGGAAAATCTATTAAGTATGTGCATAGAATCCTATTAATTGTGTTTATTTTTTAATGTAAATTAAAGCCAGTTTATTTTTTCTCCCAGTCCCGTCCAATTTTTCAAATAGTGTCTAGGCCTGCACTTAAAAACCATGTCTGTCCCTCAGTGGGACCTCAGGGTAATACAGCTTTAAATTAGAAAAATATATCTAAGAGTGAAGGGATAGTTTTTCCTTCAGAATCAGAATCAGAATCAGAATCAGAATCAGAATCAGAATCAGAATCAGAATCAGAATCAGAATCAGAATCAGAAATTATTTTCGCCATGTGTGTCAGGATACACAAGGAATTTGTCTTAAGTGATAGTGCTCTACATACATACACAACAAGAATACAATCAAGATACATTCATAGTCAGTTTGAATATATATGCATAATCACGATCATTTGTATATGTGCATAATCATGATCATTTGCATATATAGGTATATATAGGCATAATTAAGTATATAAGCATAAGATACATTCAGAGTCATAATGTTGTGTTGTAAAGTGCGGACAGAAACCATTTCATCTTGTCAGAACACCCTTCACACTAACACTGTTCTATAAATCAGCTGTTTAGTAGGTTGATGACATGAGGAAAGAAACTGTTGTTGTTTTGGTTTGCAATGCTCTGTAGTGTCATCCAGAGGGGAGAAGTTGGAACAGATTATGTCCAGAGTGTGAGGGATCCATAATTATTTTCCCCGCTCTTCTTTTGGACTGTTCAGTGTAGAGATTTCCAATGGAGGGAAGTTGTGTAGCAATTATTTTTTCAGCAGTTCTAATTATTCTTTGAAGTCTATGTTTATCTTATATTGTTGCATTGCCAAACCAGACAGTTATTGAAGTGCAGATTATGGACTCAATGATTCCTCTGTAGAACTGAGTCAGCAGTTCCTTTGGTAGTCTAAGATTTCTGAGTTGCCTCAGAAAGAACATTCTTTCTTGTGCTTTCTTAATGATATCTTTGATGTTGGCTGTCCATTTTAGATCTTGAAATATTGTAGAACCCAGAAATTTGAAGGACTCTATTTTTTGTTACTGTGTTGTTGGATATTGTGAGAGGGGATAGAATAGACTGGTTTATTCTAAAATCAACTATCATTTCCACTGTTTTGAGTGAGTTCAGTTTTAGGTTGTTCTTTTCGCACCACAAGGCTAGTTGTTCAACTTCTTGTCTGTAGGCAGATTCATTGTCTCGAATGAGGCCAATCACTGTTGTATCATCTGCAAATTTTAGTATTTTGACAGAGGGGTCTTTCAATGTGCAGTCATTGGTGTATAAGTAGAAGAGAAGTGGAGAGAACACACAGCCTTGAGGAGCACCTGTGCTGATTTTACAGATGTTTGATATTATTTTTCCTAGCTTCACCTGTTGCTTCCTGTCTGTTAGGAAGCTTTTGATCCATTTGCAGGTGTGGTCAGGCACCTTTAACTGAGTCAGTTTATTTATAAGAATATCTGGAGTAATAGTATTGAATGCAGAACTATAGTCCACAAAAGGGATTCTTGTATATGTCTTTGGGTAATCAAGATGTTGGAGTATGTATGTAATGTAGTGCCATATTAATAGCACTGTTTGCATGGTAGGCAAATTGTAAGGGATCTAGTAGTTGTTTTGTGATGGTCTTCAGGTGGACCATCACTAGTTTTTTGAAATTTTTCATAATTACTGATGTCAGTGAGAGTGGTCTGTAGTCATTTAGCTCTTTGATGGTGAGTTTCTTTGGCACTGGGATGATAGTAGATTCATACCAGAGAAGTACTTACTACTGCTGATGTTTGTCCCAAGCCCAGATACAAGACATTGAAATCCAGTCAAGTCCAAGCATTTATTTGCTTATACCTAATGGACAGAATCTTTCCAAATTAATGCTATAAATTATCTAAGGTAGTAAATATACCCCTTGAGATTCTAGGGTGTAGTTACCTGAACCTCAGCCCTCCTCCCTCATTCATCTCAGGTGTTTGTAGTCTCTTGATCCAGGTCTCTTTCCTTGAAAGCTCTGAACTGGCCAAATCAATTCAATTCAAACCTTTATTGTCAGAGTACAACATGTGTACAATGAGATTAGCTGAGCCTCCCTTTGTGCACCCCATCCCAACATTTACAAACAACTCACAATGAAAGACAAGGAATCTGTAGCCCAGTGAATCCTACTAACAAACACACAGTCATTTTACACCTTGTGAACTTATTTCATGTTGCGCCGGCTCCGCAAGTCAATCATACTATATGGTTGTAATATTATTTTTCATTCAGAAGTCTGACAGCCCATGGATAAAAACTGTTCTTCAGTCTATTGGTGCGGCTGCCTATGCTTCTACATATCCTGCCTGATTGTAGGAAAGTAAAGAAGGGCTAACCAGGGTGTGAGTCATTCCTGAGAATTTTTCTCACTCTTCTGAGGCAGCAGGCCCTAGCAATGTTGTCTAGTCATCTCAGGGGACAGTTCACACTGTTTTCTGCTGTGCTCACCACCCTCTGTAAAGTCTTTCTGTCCGCGGCTGTCTAGCCAGCATACCATACCATAATGCAGTGAGTGAGGATGCTTTCTATTGTGGAATGGCAGACAGAGGTCATCAATTGTTGTTCCACTTTATTTTTTTGCAGGGCCCTAAGGAAGTGGTGCCTCTTTTGGACCTTTTTGGCCACTTGGGTCATGTTGAATGTGCAGGTGGACATTCCATCACAAGTGCCATAATCTAAGCAAGCCAACCAATGTGTGTGACTGGAAATTGCACTTAGGAGTTTGAGCAAACATCATCCTTTAGCTGATTTTTATTATAGTTCCCTTGAGTCCATTTATTGGAAAATCTTTTTCGTATCCTTCAGTCTTTCACACAAGAAGATGCAGCATAATAAGTACTAGTAAGGTTTCAATATGATCCAGGTAGTGATGTACACCTCTAAAACTTTGCTAGGTGGAATGAAAGAGTTTTAAGGACATGCATAACTTTCTTACCAAAATCAAGGGGATTTGAGTTCTTTGAAGTCTGGTTCATTTGGGCAAGAAATTCTTCAGTTGTGATGAATGGGACTTCAAAGTGCTTGCTGCTCAATGCCTTTTGTTGTGATGATAGGGAAATATAATAATAAGTAAGTAAATGTGTGCATAAAATAATGTGCTTATATTTGCTTCATTCCAGAATAATTATTGTGAGTAATTAGTGAGAAGTGAATTTTAATTTATTTGAGAGTGATATATTTTATATAAACTTTGTAGGGTATGTAGTTCAACCAAACTTACTTTGAAGTTTACTTTTACAACTTTTCTGCAAGAATAATATGATTCTATTTATTTTTTTGGGTATACATTTTTTATTATTTTTATATAAGAACAAAAAACAAACATGCTTATATATTTCCATCAACATCAGCCTGCTCAACATACAATTCAAATTTATTTCATCAATACTTATCATGTTCATTAATATTATTTCACATCTACTCCTTCTATCTCTTATCCAACCATCTATCCAACTTTTAATCTAATTTTCCTAAAATTTCCAGTTGATTTCATATTTTATATAACATTATAAATAGATCACCACAAAAATAAAAAAGTAATAATTTTAAACATCTTAAATCATTTAACTAATATTGTATTCATATAACATCCTCCAAAGTCTCAACTGGTCAAAGGAGTTTCACTTTCCAAAACACAGCTGCAGTTCAGGGTCAGAGCCAAGCATTCAATTTCACTTCATTACCCATTTTTTTTCTTTTTAAATTAAGTCCAGCAGAGTTTTACAAATTCCACAGTCTTATATTAAGCAAGCAAAAAAAAAGAGTTTTTATCTGAATAGAAAAACATTTCATTTCTAGAGGTTTATTTCAGTCCAAAGCTTTTTCTTTTATAATTAACCCTTTCCATTTTTGGTCACCATTTCCCCCCATCTTTAAGGTATTAACTCTTTTTAAGTTTTCTTAATCAAGTAGCATAGTCTTTTGGTGTAGGATTTTCAAACTCACCCAGGTGGCTAGATGTTTATGTTCCACTTTTTTGCAGCTTGATTTCAAGCCGCTTCAATTATTGCTTCTGGCTCATCTGTGGCTAGACCCTGCAAGCTCTCAGCACAGCGAGGCAGACCTTTTGAGAAGTTTTTTTTTTCCAATCCCAAGAATGTGAAAAATCTCCTCCACTCATTGCCTCTCCAGGGCAACTTAGGTTCGGCTCCAGGCATGGAACTGCACCGGTCTACCTACTGTCAGGCAGTTCGACTCCAGATCCTCCCGAGTCTGCTGCCTTTCTGCTGTGCTGTCTACCAGACGTCCCAAGAATAACATGATTCTAGTGCAGCTGATTATGGCAGGTCAACTTTAATCTTTACTTTGAGAAAAAAATCCACCCTTGATAAATGTAATATGTAGTTTCTTTCATCTACACTTGAGAGAAAATATTTTTTGGAAGGGGATTGTTTTTTTATTTGTTTAGCTTAGCTCATGATGATACTGTTCATTAGAAAAGGACACAGGAAGCATCACCAACACCTGATCTAAAAACAAAAAGATAGTGAGTGACAGCTGTCATTCAGTGTGATGAGACAGAATAGATGAAGGCAGTTAATAGAATAAAATAATCAAAGGCAGGAAATTGAGTCAGATTATTTTCAACATTTGTCGCTGCTTCTGTTTCCTCATTCTTTTGTTTGAGTGATAGTTCTTGGCCTAGAACAGCACTGTGGACAGCATCCGGCAGTTTTAAATGTTTCACACCCTTCCACTCTTCCAAATAATAACACCCTCATTAAGAATGTCCTTCTTGAATTTATCCCAAATATATCACACTACACTTTAGAAATTGAGCAACTAGAGGTGAGATTCTATGGAAGTGCAAAGGAAGCATCACTGAGAGTATTTTAGTGAGGTTATAATTATGTCCTAGCAATGGAAAGGAAGAAGCACAGAAATCAATCTATTTCTGCTGTGCATATAGTGCTCTCCTCATCTATTCAAATCTACACACAAAAAAACTAGGAAGAAGTAATATGCATTACTACAGGATTGAGCGATTAGGATTAGGCCTGATTAGTTGAAGGGCATGTGATATGTTAAGAGTTTCAGTGGGGAAAAAACAGCTCATTTACCATGCCTTTCCAGTTCATGCAAAATTAAATTCCATGGAAGAACTGTCTTCAAGCTTCAGGCCCTTTTTCACTTTTTTAAAATCACAGACATTGCCTTAACATAGGACTTGCATTTTTCATGAATGATGACTGAAGGGCTTGTCTGTGTACAAGATGCATCTTATGCAGGTTGTCCTATATTTGCAAAGTTTAGCAACTGTTCCAAGTTAAAGCGGCATTGAAAAAAGTGACCTACAACCAGTTCTCATACTTATGACCATCACAGCATCCCCAGAGGCACATGATCAAAATTTGGGGTGCTTGGCAACTGACATGTATGTATAATGGTTGCAATGTCCTAGACAGTCATGTGGTCACCATCTGTGGCCTTCCCAGTTGACTGCCATAGAGTAAAGTCAATGGGGGAACTCAGATTTGATTAATGACTGCATTACTCATTTAACAACTGCAATGATTTGCTTAACAACCATAGCAAAAAAGTTCATAAAGTTGGTTACAACTTCCTCAAACAACTGCCTTGTTTTGCAACAGAAATTCTGGTCCCAACTGTGGTCATTAGTTGAAGACTACCTATATATCAGCATTTCATTCTAGAGTCCATTTCTTCACACGTATCACATTCAGAAAGCAACCCAACTGTTCTAACTTTCTTCAGTTTGGATGTCTTATTCTAGATTACACTTGCAATCAAGGGAGTTTCTAAAAAATTCCCAAAACTGCCCATCAAAGGATGAGCAAAGAATGTTATTTTGACCCATGGATGCTAAAATACTATCTGGGGAAGTATTTCTAAATAAGCATAACAATCATAAATAGTTGTTTTAAGTTCCAGGTGAAATATCTAACAAGTTCATTGAAAGCATGACAAATTTTAATACGGTAATGATGGTTTTCTGAGAAGCTGGTAAATTCCTGAAACATTGGGAACCCCGCAACATAATGTGCCTCTGTGTCTTTGCTGCTCCAATAGGAAATGCATGTTTGTAACTCAGATCTCTGTATGTACAAGTATTTATCTGGTGTAAGGGGGTTCTGCCCAATAATCTGTGGGGTGACGATATTGTTTTAAATAGGGGATTGCCATTTCTTTCAGGTTAATAATGATAGTATTCAAACAAATTTCCAGATTGCAGTGATTTGAACAGCAGTCTCTTCAAATGAAGCAATACATTTTATTTTTTGGAAACGTTTTAAAATATTATTTGCTTACTTCATTTACCTGCATGTAAAAAGAAGCATAATCGAGGGGTGTCATTCATTCATCCATCCATCCTTTCATCCAATCCACAATATTTATAGCCTATCCTAAATATGCACTGGAATAAAAATAGTAACAACCCCTTAAAGCTGCATTTCTTAAAGTGTGGTCTGAGGACCCCTGAGGGTACCTCAATAATCTCTCAAGCGACCATAAAATCAAAACTACTTGCCAGATATTAAAGATATTTTCAGTAATTTAAAGATGTTAATCTTTTCATTCTTTATTGGTTTAAAATATAGGGGAATGTTTTATGAAAATATTTTATAGTAATATCTAATGGGTTTAATATTGTTATTTTTACATGATTTAATGTGAGGCATCTATTTTAACTTTAATCCCATAAATATTGTTAAATCTAACCCACATAAATAAAACCCTTTGGGGATCCTCCTTAATTTTTAAATGTGGGAAGGGTCCTAAACATTAAAGGTTTAAGACACTCTGCTATAAAGCAAGCAGCTAGTCATCTCCTGGAGACAGTTCTTCATACACTGCCTAATCAGCCAAAGAGCCAGTGAGGCATATGGATCTAGTCTGGAGTTTATACTACAAGGGGGGATCCTATCTCCTTCTTTTACTTTCACAACATTCAAAGAATCTCAGATCGCAAGAGTGACTCTGTTCAGCCAAATGTTAAAATGTTAAAGGAATATGGCTTAACTAATTGAATGTTAGTTCAGGCCAAATAGTAAAAGATTATGGCTTAAATGACTGAAAATATGATGGTCAATGGTTATAGCAGAAAACTCTAGAAATGAATTGGACTGACTGAAAACTTCAGAAAGATGCCAAGTCGAAGGAGGGCGTCTCTAAAGCAAATTTAATTAGAATCTGAACCTACCTGATATTTTGGTAGTGATTCAAAATTGGAAGAAGTTCAGAGGTACAACACTTCTGCAGAAGCCGATCATTTCTCCACAAATTCTTGTTCAAATAAAAACACACAGAGGAGATATTGAGGTGAGAGAAGGGAGCATTTTTGTGACTAGTTCGAGGTACCTGAGGTATTCAGTGTTTTACAGTACTAGTGTACACTGAGACTAGTCTGAACCACAGACAGGCTTCCTTCAGTTTGTTGCACTTTACATGTTTACATTGTTGCACTTTACATGTTTACTTTACATTGCTTTACATGACAGCTTTTCTCAATAGCTATCTGTAATTCTGTACAACAATCAGGGATTTTTTTTTCATTGTGCATAAAGGGGCTTGGTCACCCAAGCAGATAGTAAAAATTCTGATAGGAACCACAGATTTCTCTAGACCAAACCGTTTGTTCCCCATTGGGAAATCTAAATCTAAAGGTATTAATGTTGTGATAATTAAGTGGCTAGATCCAGGCCATAGCAACAACACATCCATTCTAGGATAGTGACAGGCAATACAGGAAGATTTACTTTTGAGTGGAGCAACTTAGAGTTGTTTAGTTAATCATATGCAATATGATCATTTTATGAACAAGAGGATTTCTAAATTAGGACACTCCTCAAGTGTCCTATGCAATAACCTTCTATTAAAAAAACTGAAAAAAGTAAAGTAAATCAGATCTACAATTAAGTGGTGTGATCAATTCAAATTACAGTATATGTTACATTATTAGTAATAAGTAATATTGGAAATTAATTAGCTTTCTATCTTGCCTTTTGTCTAAAAGCTCAAGGTGGCATATAAATATAATATCTCCCACAGGCCGGTACGCTCGCACAGAGAGGGCCTCCTCAGGGTGCCGTCGGCCAAACAATGTCAGCTGGCGACCCCCAGGGTGGGAGCCTTCTCTGTGGCAGCCCCAGCCCTATGGAATGAACTTCCCCCGGAAATTCGGACCATCACGGATCTCCTGGTCTTCCATCGGGCTTTAAAGACATTTTTATTTTCCCAAGCCGGGCTGTCCTGATCCCTTTTTATATTTTGTATTTTTAATTGGGGTTTTAAATCTTAAATTTTATATGGAAATTTTTAGTTTTGGCCAGTTTGTATAATTCTTTTAAAGGGTTTTAATTATTGTATGATTGTATATCTGT
>JANHFO010002720.1:197903-217878 GCA_032468095.1 Pareas carinatus
AGTTCAATTCCCAGTAAAACAAGGATGAGGCTAGCTGAAGAGAACTAATAAGTTCGAAATAGATCTATCCTAGTCTTTCTTGAATTTAATTATGTGTCAGCACAAAAAAACATTGCGAGTTTCTTGGCGACGTTTCGGTGAGGTCTCACTCACTATCTTCAGGCTGGTGCCTCTGACTTGTGTAAATTTGAGCTTGTGTCAATCTTTACTCAAATTACAAATTCAATTTCATGAATACTTGATTATATTGTACACCGCCCTGAGTCCTTTGGGAGAAGGGTGGTATATAAATCTAATAAATAAATAAATAAATAAATATCAGCATTTTTCAAGAGCTCCAAATATAATCACCCATGCTATAGTACTGCACCTGTTCAGGAAATCTATATATCAAATGGAGTGATTTGATATTCTAAAATGATTTTACAGAAGGCTGTTCCCTAAGGGTACTTCTTAAGTTTTCAAGTACACTGTAAGTAAATTTATCTTAACATTTGTCAGTCCAGATGGGTAAAACAGTGAGGAACAACAGCTATATGAACTAATTCTACTTTATTGTGTGGTTATATTAACAGTATTTTGCTTTTAACTGCTTGATCCATTAGGGTGGGTCTTTCGTAAGGTTCTTTCTCTGACTGTTCAGCCACTGGGGGTTCCTGTCATCTTGTCTGATTGTTTCCTAGGCAACATTCCTCTGCTGGTTCCCCAGGATTATCCACTTGTTCCATTACAAATCTGTAAACCAGTGAAATTTTCAGTTAGCATATTGATGAATTCTCAACAGATCAAATTTCATTAATTATACTGCAAAGTTCTAGAATTGTCATTGAGTGAAAAGTTGCTTTAATGTTTAATTCTATGACAATTGTAGCCAAACATTTTATTTCATTTAACTATCTGAAAGTAACAGCTCCAGAACTTTGTTCTTACCGCTGACTCACACGTCAGTATATTAAACTAAGTTTAGTCATTTGAAATTGAAGACTTTCAGCTAACAATTCTGGTTTGCTATTGTAGATTGTTTCAAATGATTGTACAAAGATTCATTTTTGTTAATGATGTTACTATTAACATAGTAATCATTTCCTTTGTACTTCTCAAAGTTTTTTTTCTCATTAAATAGAGTTTCACTCAGGAAATAGCTTTTCAGGTGACAAAACTGAAAACAGCTATTCTGTTATGAGATGGGCATATATTTGGATGGTACAAAAACTCAAAATACTTGTTTAAATATCACTCCCTTACCTATCTCAAAAATAAAACTATCAGGGGAACAATCTTGGGAAATATCTTATTAATTCTAAATTTAATATCAAACTTAGCATTTGTATTCCCATATTAGACTTACAAATTTAGTAAATCATATAATCTATATGCCTTTTTATATATTCACATATACATAAAGAAAATAGAATATGAATGCAAGCTTTAAAGTGATCTGTAAAACCTTTTAAACCAATAATACAATCTTTAAAATATTAATATAGTTCAGTTTTTATTATTCAGAATGGCTAACCTTAATCTTAATTTGAGATAGTTTTTCCCTTTCTCTTTCCTCTGGAAATCTGCAAAGTTAACATGAGTTTTGATACTTTATTTCCATACACACGTTAGTCCCCTTTAAAGAAAAAAACCAATGAAAAGTTCTGTTCTCTGTACAGAAACAAATGATCATTTTTCTCATAGGGTCTGTCCAAATGTAAAATATCCTCAATTAAAAAGAAAAACTGTGCAAATATGAAGCAATGATCTTTTGATAGTGGTCCTAGTAAGAATTTTGAGAAGGAGATTATGTAATTTTGACTATTTCTGCCACGGCCATATGATTAATCTGGTCCTTGAATACATATCTTAAACCCCTCCAAATTGATCAGTCTTTATTTTTTGTGTATACTTATTAAGTACATGGGAGTAATTGTATTTACCATATTTTAATCCTTTAAATTAAATCAAATGAAGGAGCTTTTCCCCCCTTTTGTATTTTTTTATATCTAGCAATCTTTTGTTCTAATCCTGCTCACTTTTTTGGACTATGATTACTGAGACATCACTCAAAGGCTCAGAAAAGTTTATGAAACTTGGTTGAAAGGTTTGGATTTTTTTCTTGAGCTTCACATTTGGTGTCTTCTTTATGGAAAGTACATTTTTGCTTCTTCTTTTTTTATCCGAAAGGAGGACAGAGAGGCTATGAATGTCAAAAGCAGCACAGCTGGTCCAGGCAATGCAAGTTTGAAATACATATATCCCTGCCAAAAAAAAAAGTCCTGTTACAAGAGGAAGAATAACAGTTTCATCCTTCAAAGCAAAACCAAGCCGGGTTGTCCTGATCCCTCTTTTATATTTCGTATTTTAATTGGGTTTTAAATCTTAAATTTTATATGGAAATTTTTTAGTTTAGGCCAGTTTGTTTAATTCTTTTAAAGGGTTTTAATTATTGTATGATTGTATATCTGTGTTTTTATTTCTGGCTGTACACCGCCCCGAGTCCCTCAGGAGAGGGGCGGTATAGAAATTTAATCAAATAAATAAATAAATAAATAAAGCACTTCCTTCATTTTGTTCCTCACAACGATCCAATCAGAAACTTGGCCCGAGAGACAGAGAGTGATTGGCTCAAAGTTATTCAGGGATCTTCCATGGATGAGAATGGATTTGAAGTCTCCTAGTACAGCCCAGTTCCTAGTCCAACCAATATCTTAACTGTTGTATGTATATAAAAAAGACAGACAGACAGACAGACAGACAGACAGACACACACACATACACACACACACAATGTCACTGGAACAAGTTAAACCATTTTATTTGTTTTAGGTTTCTCAGTCTAAATGTAATTGTAACTCTGTATAATGGTTTTAGTAATTAATGTAGAATGTAGTAGAGGACGCATAACATTGTAGTATTTGTTCATTTCAGAACAGTTAAATTTTATTATTTGTTGCTTCCATATAAACAAATGAAATCTTTAAATCAACCCTCACCTCATTCTATTAAATATGCTTGGAATTAAATTGTTCATGATGATGTTAGCGTTGTTTAATAATTGGGACTATGGAAATTATAAACATTGTTGATGTCTAATTTAAACTTCTATGCCAACAATGTTTACATTGAAATTAATTTTAATTTTAGTTACATTTTTGTAAAAATAAATACACAACTGACATTGAGATTGTAACAAGAAGGGAAAGGAAAAATAAATTATGAATTGGTAAGTAGTATTATGCAGATATAAACAAAAGCAAGAATTATAGATGGAAGGAACAGTTAAAATGAGTGGGAATCTATACTATAACGGTAAGGATGAAATTTAAAGAAATTGACACTATATAGTATAGAAAACAATCCATTTTCTTTGTACTTTAATTGGTGTTGCTATTCAGAATGTTGATATCAAAAGCATTGCCAAGATGTCCATGCTGGTAAGACTCTAGATTTCCAAGGAACCTGAAATAATGGGAAAATAAAATATTGAAGATCTACATCCCACAATATGCAGCTTTCATCTTGACCAGCTGGTACCTCTCTCTAACAGTCTACTTCACCATTTCTGAATACATTTCAAGCATTTAAGTGCATCCCAGAAGAGTTCCACATTGATCTATCATATTTTTATCACACTTTTCCTCCCAATGGAATGACTCGGTATATCTTCTTCCTTTCTTATTCTCATAATAAGCCACTGAGCAACAAGGCTTTGCTCCAAGTTACTCATAAATCATTATAAGTAACTGGATTTTCATCCCAGATCTTTTTGATCTATGTCTAATGATCTCTCTATGAATAGAAGATGAATAAAAGAAACAATTTTTACAAGAACAAAATCTGTTATTCTCAAGCTTGAAAATCAAAGTATAAATTATATGGCATCTATTTTTATTAGCTAACAACTCTTTGATGATATATTGTAAGAGATACATTGTACCTACATTGTTAGTACATATTAAGCAGCTCATTCAAGGTGAATACTATAATAGATACATTAAAAGCATGGTAGATTTTTCAAAGCAGAATTTTGGGGTGGGGGAAAGCTTGACATCAATACCTGTGAAAATTGTAAAAAAAGAGAGATAATCTATTAGTGAGTTTGCATGCACTTAGAAAGGAGCAAAGTAGTTATGAGAACCCAGTATGGGTTTATTAAAAATAGATCATGTCAAATAAATCATGTCAAATATTTTTAACAAAGTGATAAGATTAGTAGATCAAGAAATGCAGATATAGTGTACGTTGTAGAGCATCACCATAACCTGCTTCTTGATAAAAGAGAATGATGGTTCCATTATCAGATGTATTTGTAATTGGTTGAACAATCATACCCAGTGTGTGTTCCTTAATGAATCTATGTGTACACGGGGAGAGGTATGCAGTGGGGGTTCCTTAGAGTTTGTCTTAGTCACTGTTCTTTAACATGTTTATAAATGGATAAGGTGAAGGGACAGAAGGGATGTTTAGCAAATTGCAAATGACACAAAGGGGAGGGATTGCTAACACCTCAGATGACAGTTTATAGATTTGAACACTGGACCTTTCCAACAGAATTCAGTGAAATGCGGAGCAATGTAAAGTTCTCCATGTAATGTAGATAGGGAAAAAGCAGATAAATAGATATAAGATAGCTGCTTTGTGGCTCTGCAGTAGTAGCGGTAAGAAGAATCTAGGCACCCTAGACACTAGAGATTAAGGATGATGCAATAGTATGTTGCAGCTCCCAAAAGAGCCAATGCATCTTCAGCTCCATCAATAGAAGTATATTGTTGAGATAATGGGAAATTATTGTTCTACTGTACAATGAAGTAGTCAGATTGCATTCGGAATGCTGTATTCAGTTTTGGTTGCTATAATATAACAATTATATTGAGGGATTATAAAGTATATGTAGAGAGCAGCAAAGAGGTTGAGGAGCTGGAAGCTATATGCTTTGAAGCATGATTACAAATCCAGACACATTTAGATAAAAGATAGAGGGAGGCTAAGGGAAGTCTTCTAACATGAAAGCAGTCTTCTAACTTTTGAAGGGCAATCACAAGGAAGAAAATGTGGATTTATTCTCTGCAATGCCTGAAAATGGATAAGAACCAATGAATAGATGCCATATAGAGAGGAATCCAAAATTAAAACGAGGAATTTCCTGACCATGAGTGGTATGGTTAGGGGACTCTCTGAGGCCCCATCCAATGATTTTATAATAAAATTTGCTTAGTGATGTTGGAAAACATAGAAGAAATCAAATATGTTTAAAACAACCAAAGTGGTAAAGCACATCGATTTAAGTATATCATCTACTTATTTAATGAGTTTTGTTTATGTGATTTTTGTAAAGAGAATAGTAAAAAAAAAATAATAATAGGTTGTATAAGTTCGAAAGCATGCAAATATGAATAGATAAATAGATACCATTTCAGTGGGAAGGTAACCGTGTTCCATACACCTTGTTGAATAGTCATGTTGGCCATATGACCATGGAAGCATTTTTGGACAACACTGGTTCCCTCAGCTAAGAAACAGTTGTGTCCTAGAGTCGGACACAACTGGACAGGAGAAACTTTTACCTTTACCTTATAAGTTGGAGGGGCCTATAAATACTGTAAATATTAATGATTGATATTCTGCTTAATGGGCTAATGTTGCTTTTTCTACTTATATAAAAATGTTATGTATGTTGGAGATTTACATGTTCTGAGTGTTAAGCATGTGAACTAATCGGAGCAAAGATTAATGCAACAGAGTTTATGACTACAAAAGAACAGACAGTTATCTATAGAAAATACAATATAGGGATATAGACAAAGTCTAACACCTACATTGTTATATACTGCCAGGAGAGATAGAAATTGAGAGAACATAAAGGAAACCTGTAAATCTACACCCTATTGCCACTTGAGATCCATACTGTATGTTATGAGGTGCTGAAGCATCTGTGCATATAGATTTGAGCTTCCATGGGTTTTTTTAAAAAAAAACCAAAGCCTTATACTAATTGTAATTGTCTCTATGCAGAAAAAGACTATATTTTGGGCTGACTGTGTTCAATTTTAATTAGAATTGCAACAGATTGTCTAAATTTTGAGACACTTTTAAATCAACATGAGGTTCTGTCAATTTGCCTGCTATAAGAAAGTAGGTTACTTTGGCTTGGATTTGGATTTCAATAGATCAATTTAGCTTCATTTATTCAGTAGGTCTACTCTAGGGGTGATTAAGATTGGATTCAAATTACTGCCTTGTGTTAGCAAGGACTCATGTTGTCTTTGCCTGACACTTTTGCAACAGTAACATATACTCTTAAGTAAGGGTTGATTTATGAAAGGATACTGCTTTATAGATTGTGTCATTTCATATGCATCAGTAACTCTAAATTAAGAATGGGATTAACTGAAAGAAGAGGGTGGGAACAAGAGACAAAACTTCCCTTAGAGAAATAAACTATGTTCAAGATTGGAACGGTAGATGAATAATTACAGCATTTTTTTTCTAACTATGCTCCCACTGGAAGCCAGTTGTGAAGGTTACAAATGGTGATTGAATGGTCCCAGGACAGTGCAACTGTCACAAATATATGCAAGTGTTCCAATCATCTGAATTTGGATCACATGCCCATGGGGATGCTGCAACGGCCATGAGTGTGAAAACTGGTCATAAGTCACTCTTTTCAGTCCTATTGTAACTTCGAACAGTCCCTAAAAGTTTGGTTTCTAGTTGAGGACTACCTGTATTATTTTGGCCTCAAGGAGTAGCAAAAATCCCTTCCAACTACCCAGTAGGGAAAATAATCAGAATAACAGGCTCCAAATGTTCCCTAAAAAAGCTCTATCTTGAACTGCTTCTTGAACAAAAGTAGACCTAACTTGACATGCAAAACGAGGCCATTCCAAAGAGTGGCCATTTCTGTCCCTTGTCCTCTGCACCTCTCGAAAAATGAGGCACCACAAGTTACTTTTCCTAGTCAATTTGAATAGGTCAAGCCAGTTCAAATAGGCAAGGCCATCCCTCCTTAGCTTGGTGCCTAGCTATAATGGACTTTATAAGCTAACCCCAGCACTTTCAGTTGCACCCAGAAGCCCTTATTGAGTAAGCCAATCACATATAAAAACATAACTGAAATAATGTAACATTTAGAAAAGTTCAACAACAATAACAGGCAAAGTACAGAATAAACTTTGCAATCTTACAAAACTCTTCTAAATCCATTTCTAGTGACAACAGTACCATCTATTGGACAATAGCTAGCTTGTTATTCCTGAAATATTCCTCAGTCAAAAAAAGTCTGAATTTCAAATTTATTGAGTTCAGAATTGTATGCATTCATTTATTATTATATGACAGATGCACACTAATGTAAACCATCACATTTTCTTTGGCTATCCTAGAAAAATATGAAATTGCCTCTGAAAACATGACCTTCATTAAAACAGTATGACCTTCATAATAAAATACCCTTTGATGATTCCAGATTCAAGACAATTTTCAATAGAAACATTTAGATTTCTGTTGGGATCACTCTTCACTTCCATCTAATGATGTTGTTATTGGAATGTCAGCAACAAAATAAGTAGACTACTCCAAAAGATGTATCAGAAAGTGAAAGATTAGTTGTCGTCTCCTCCTCCTCCTCCTCCTCCTCCTCCTCTTCCTCCTCCTTCTCCTCCTCCTCCTCCTCCTCCTCCTCCACCACCACCACCACCACCACCATGAAGAGAAGCCAAGAGACCAAGATTGCATTGAAACAATTTTTAGACAGTTTGGTTCACACCCATGTTCTAGTCGGGATGTCATTAATTTACCAATATCCCAACTCTTATATTTCCTTTCCCTCAAAATCATTTGGACACCGGTATCAGGCAGAACTGGGACCAATTAGCAAAGCTTACAACAATCCAAGATCATCCAATCAGTAATTGTTAAAAAAAAACTTATATAGCTATAATCAAATTCTTCTTATGGAAGAATTTGAAAACCAAGCCTTATACACAAATCACAACTATCTTGTAACAGAGTGGTCAGAGCCTAGTTTCCATCTTTTACAGCTGTCAGGCTTATTATCAAGTTTCTTTTAAGCAAGAACTGACTCTAAGAAGTAATAAAAGTAGAAAAATCAATTTTAAAAAGTGGCAAAGAATGTACATTAGTATAAATGTTTTTAAGCAGAATCAGCATAGAGACAGTAAGAGATATGGTGACATATATCATGAAATAAAAAGATCTTTGTGGCCTAATTAAAAGTAGAAAAAGTTGCAGACTTCTCACATTTTTTTGGCATTATATAACTCCAAAGTCACCTCTAGGAAGGTCCTCTCCTTAGAAATTATCTGCAGATGCTGGGAAACAGAGAGAAATAGAACTCATTCTTCTACCATTCTGGGAAAGCCAAATATCCCTAGTGAATGTTTTAATTCAGCTACTTTTTATTGGGATTCATTCTAATTATTCACCTGCACCATGCCATATGCTGCAGACATATCACCAAATCAGGGTTATAAGCTTTGAACCTTTACAAAGAGAGGGTATTCTTCCAGAGCCAGTTGTAGACATTTTGGTATTCTAGGCAAAGTCATATTCATATTGTGCCATCCCCTGTGGTTTTATTTAACCATTGAGTAGGTATGCAGGTACGCAGCTAGGAAAGATTATCAGATTTTATGCTCATATTGTGAATTTTCAAACTTTTGAAATTTAATGCCCCCTAAAATTTGGTCCCTAGGCAACTCTCTCTGTGTGTGTCCCTCTCTCACACACACATTCTCTCTGTCTGTCTGTCTGTCTCTGTCTCTCTCTCTCTCTCATTCTGTGTGTCTGTTTCTCTGTGTGTGTCTTTGTCTCTCTCTCTGTGTGTATGTGTGTGTGTATCTCTCTCTGTGTGTCTTTCTGTGTCTGTGTGTGTGTGTGTGTGTCACACACACACAATATAATAGATTTAGAGCTTCAGGTAAACTTTATTTGTTTATTATTGTTTTTCCTCCTCCAACTACTCCTTATTTTAAAGGGAACTATGATGTTTTCTCAAATGATATTCCTACTTTGAATTCAGATTGCCCTTATCTGGCCTTGGCTGTGGATCCATCTCCTTTAAGGTCATTCTCACAGTCCATTACAGGCATTGGCAGCCTAGGACATAACAGGCATTGCCAGCTGTTGAAAGTGCAATATACCATGCAAGCCTTTATAGTCATACTCTGAGGTACTCTATCATCTGGTGATTTTTAAGAAGAGATCGGATAAATGGAATCCTGCACAATTAAGAACTTCTAAGCCTCCTCCCTGAATGGAATAGGCACAAGGTGGGTAGCAAGAGATAGGTCCATGTGGTCACTTAGCCCTAGTTGACCTTTCATTTTCCCTCCTGCAAGGGGGGGGGTGTTTCATCACAAACATGGTACTCTAAATCTTGCTTTGCTTAATAGTATGTTTTCCAGTATACTAGTGGTGATTATAAAGATATCACTATCTTAGTTTTAGCATGTGTTATTCTCATCCTAGGTGTTTGATTACTCTTCAGAGAAATTTCAAAGCAGACATCTCAATTTCTACCCAAAACAACATCTTGGCACTTACTCTTTCTTTCCTTCTACTCTAAATTTCTAATACATCTGGGAAATTGAAGCAACAATGTGTTGAAGACCAGAGAGATTCTGAAAGTGGTAGGAGAGAATGAATGAATTGTATATAGATTCAAACATTGATATGTCTAAATGGAAAATATACACACAAGTCCTAGCATTTATGGGAATCCTGAGTTTCCAATTATCAGTCAGCTTTTGCCTTCATTTGTTTGGCTCAAGTCATACATTTACTTTGAAAATACTGTATATACTAGATATTTTATGATTATAGGATTTACTGCATCCAATTAAGCTTTTCTTACTGGAGGCATTGAAATATTATAATCCAGTAAGTGGATGGTGCCATATCTGTGTCCAACGGTGCCATATTTTTATTTTGTATTAATTGCTTTACATTTGCTCTAATGTTCTATGATATATGCTGCCCAGAGTCACTTGTTGAGTTGGATAGCTATAGAAATCACATATATAAATCAAATTCACAAGAGTATAAGGATTTGATTATATAGCACCCAGAGTCCCTATGTGAGGGAGATGGGCAGTTTCTAAATTTAATAAATAATAAATAACAGGAATAACATCAAATGGCTTGCAAGCTCTCCCAATGAAGTAACAAGAGCTGCCACCCTTCTCTTCTTCCCAAGACCACAAACACAGGCAGGAGAACAGGGCTGATGGAAAAGAAAGAACTAAAACTAAACCAAAACAGGCCATTTCACAGGAAAAAGAAGCAGGAAGGAGTACAAAAAGACAAGGAAGACAAAACGTCAAGTGAAATACAAGGAAAGAAGACACTAAAGGAAAAAAAAGACACTGAAAGTCTTTGGAAGAGGAAGAAAAGTTCTACCCTGGAACCTGAATGTTGCAGCTGCATGCAAAGCAGCTAGTCTAAAGTGCAAGTTTTCTTTCAGCTCAGCATGTGTGATTGATTTAGGATTGGAGGAAAGGGCAGAAAATAGGCCTTCCATAATATGAGAAAGATGCCATTCTGAAGCAGCTACTCTACCCATCACAAATAGGCTGACTATGTGAGGTTAGGTCACCCAACAGCTAGGGACAAATGCCCTAGAACACTTTCAATTTAGAGGATCAGAATATATTCAGAATCAGAATTTATTTTGCCAAGTGTGTCAGAACATACAAGGTATACATGCTCAATACCTACCTACATACAATAAACAACTGTGATTACAATCAAAGATACAGTCGTAGTCATTTGTATATATAAACAAAATCATGATCACTTGTATATATGAGCATAGTCATTGTGTATTTAGGCATAATCTATTGTATATATAAGCATAAGATATATTCATAATAATAAGATCGATCAGATCCCGAGCGGTTTGGACTCTCACTGGCTAGCCGCAGGTGGGGTAACAGAGGCAAGTCTTAAGAATGTTATCTGGGATGTGTTTGAGACTGTTGCTCCCGAGGACATGGACAGGATCCTTGGGCGACTTAAGTACGCTGATACTCAGCTGTACATCTTCAACCTGGGCCACCCTAACGATGCCGTGGAAGTGATTTCCCAGTGCCTGGAGGCTGTGTGGATCTGGATGGGGCACAACAGGCTCAGACTCAATCCCTCCAAGACTGAGTGGCTGTGGTTGCCAGTGTCTCGACATAGTCAGCTCACTCCATCGCTGACTATTGGAGGCGAAATATTGGCCCGAACGGAAAGGGTCCACAATCTGGGCGTTCTCCTGGATGCACGGCTGTCTTTGGTGGACCATGTGGCAGCCGTCACCAGGGGGGCCTTTTACCAGGTTCGCCAGTTGCGCCCCTTTCTGGATCGGGATGCCATGCGCACAGTCCCTCAAGCCCTCGTCACTGCCCGTATGGACTACTGTAATGCTCTCTACATGGGGCTCCCCCTGGGATGCATCCGGAGGATTCAACTGGTCCAGAATGCATCCGCGTGGGGGATTATGGGGGTGCGGGGCAGTTCCCATGTGCCGCCTCTCCTGCGCGAGCTGCATTGCTTGCCAGTGGGCTTCTGGGTGCGTTTCAAGGTGTTGGTGACCACCTTTAAAGCGCTTCATGGCTTAGGATCCAGATATTTACAGGACCGCATTCTTCCAGCCAATACCTCCCACCGACCAATTCGCTCCCACAGAGAAGGCCTCCTCAGGGTGCCGTCGGCCAGACAATGTCAGCTGACAACTCCCAGGGAGAGAGCCTTCTCTGTGGCAGCACCCACCCTCTGGAATGACCTCCCCCTGAGATTCGAACTATTTCCGACCTCCATGCTTTCTGCCGTGCAGTAAAACACATCTTTTTAAACAGGCCGGTTTGGCCTAGTTCACTCCTACCCTCCGTGAAATTTTTATCCTATATGTTAATTTTACATTTGGTTTTAAATTGGTTTTAATATTGGATTTGTTTAAAATTTCTCAGCCATTTTAAATATTTCTTTTTAAATTGTTTTTGAACTCTTGTAATTTGTATATCTTTGCTGTTTTTATTGGCTATACACCACCCTCAGTCCCTTTGGGGAGAAGGGCGGTATATAAATTTGACAAATAAATAAATAAATAAAGTGCATTCTTCTTGTTAAGTACATATAAGCTGCAATCTACAAACTGAGATCTTAATCATGAATACAATTCACAATTGTAAGTGCATTCATCATGTCATCATGTTATAAAGTAGAGATAACTCTACGATGCTTGCCCTCATCTTTCAGAAAACCATATCTTTATGGCAGTGCCAGAAGACTGCCTAAATTCTGGTATATTAGGACACCTATGATGTCAAAACAGACTTTCAGAAAGTATTCATAGATTTGTTTTAGTAACTCTCTTTAATGACTTTAATGTTTTAAGGACTTTTCCTATGGTCACACACATCAAGGGCTTTATTGAAAGTATCTATGTGAAGTTTGCATACTACGTATTTTCTTATATGTACATTTGATGTTAATGAAAAATGGCCTTATGATTTTGTAGTCTCTGGGAATATCAGTGATAGGAGGACATAGGAGAACTAGAGGCAACATATTACACTTTCTATGACCTTTACCAAAAAACTTGTTTTTTAAGTCTTTACCCTGGATCTTATAGTTGCTATTCATTCTAGGAGGGAATAGAGTTAAGAGATGCCTAGAACTTCTTTTGTGCTTGACAAATTGCAAAGTATACTATTTTAGTAGTCTATATCAGCATTTCATTATCCAGTCTTAAAAACCCGTTCACTAATATGAATAAAACCTTTATTGTCATAGTAGAACTTGTGTACAATGAGATTGGCTGAGCCACCCTTCATGCACCGCACCCCCCCAGCAAATGCAGACACCACATTGTTATAACATTATTTTTCATTTAGGAGTCTGACAGCCCACCAATAAAAACTGTTCTTCAGTCTGTTTGTGCAGCTGCCTATGCTTCTATATTTCCTGCCCAATGGTAGGAGAGTAAAGAAGGGCTTACCTTGATGTGAGTTGTCATTGAGAAATTTTCTCACTCTTCTAAGGCAATGGGCCCTAGTGATGTCATCTAGTGGTAACAGGGACAGCCCACAATGTTTTGTGTTGTACTCACCACCCTCTGTAAAGTCTTTCTATCCGTGGCTGTCAAACCAGCATACTGCACCATAATGCAACGAGTGAGGATGTTTTCTATTGTGAACTGGTAAAAGGAGGTCAACAATTGTTTCACTTTGTTTTTTTGCAATACCCTAAGGAAGTTTCTGGCCACCTGGGTTGTGTTGATTTTCCAAGTGAGATCTTCACTGAGATATACTCCCAGGAATTTAAAGGAGGGAACACTCTCCACCTAGGCCCCCTCGATGTAAAGTGGGACAGTTTTCTCTCTCTTCTTCCGAAAGTCAGTTGTTTGTTTGTTTGTTTGTTATTTAGAAATATATACTGCCCTTCTCCCCAAAGAGACTCAGGGCGGTGTACAGTCTTATAAAATATGTAAGTACAAACATCTAAAATTAAAACTCTATTAAAATATATATATTAACATGTGGCTGAATTTTTTTTAAAAAACCAGATATTAAGACCAATTTAAAGCAAATAGAAAATCCAAAATCTTCAGAGGGGAGAAGGTGAGGCTAGGCCAGACCGGCCTGAACAAAGAGGTGAGTCTTTAAGGCACGGCAGAAAGCAGGAAGGTCTGATATTGTCCATATCTCTGGGAGGAGGTCATTCCAGATGGTGGATGCTGCCACAGAGAAGGCTATCCCCCTTGGGGTTTCCAGTCAACATTGTTTAGCTGATGGCACCCTGAGGAAGCCCTCTCTGAGGGAGCGTACTGGTCGTACTGGGAGGTATTTGCTGATAGAACGCGGTCCTGTAAATATCTAGGTCCTAAGCCATGGAGCGCTTTAAAGGGAGTAACTAACACCTTGAAGTGCACCCGGAAGACCACTGGTAACCAGTGCAGCTCGCACAGAAGGGGGGGGTCACATGGGCACTGCCCCGCACCCCCATAATCCTCCACACAGCTGCATTCTGGACCAACTGGAGCCTCCGGGTGCATCCCAGGGAGAGCCCCATGTAGAGAGCATTGCAGTAGTCCAGACGGGCAGTGACGAGCGCTTGAGTGACCATACACAAGGAGTCCCGATCTAGAAAGGGACACAACTGGCGTATCAGGCGAACCTGATAGAAAGCCCCCCTGGTGACAGCTGCCACATGATCCACCAAAGACAGCCATACATCCAGGAGGACACACAGATTGCAAGCCCTTTCCATGGGGGGCAATATTTCGCTCCAATAGCCAGCAATGGCATCAGCTGATTATATCGGGACACCAGTAGCCTCAGTCTTGGAGGGGTTGAGTTTGAGTCTGTTCCTCCCCATCCAGATCCACACAGCCTCCAGGCACTGGGACATCACTTTGATGGCATCGTTGGGGTGGCCTGGGGTGGAGATGTACAGCTGAGTATTATCAGGATACTGATGGTACTCCACCCCAAAGCCACGGATGATCTCACCCAGCGGCTTCATATAAATGTTGAACAGGAGAGGCGAGAGGACCGACCCCTGAGGCATTCCACAAGTGAGGCCCTACGGAGTCGATCTCTGCTCTCCTATCAACACTGTCTGCGTCCGATCAGAGAGGTAGGAGGAGAACCACCGATAAACGGTGCCTTCCACTCTCAACCCCCCCAACCGGCACAGCAGGATACCATGGTTGATAGAATCAAAAGCCGCTGAGAGGTCTAACAGGACCAGAATAGAGGAACAACCCCTATCCCTGGCCCTCCAGAGATCATCCACAAACACAACCAATGCCGTCTCCATGCTGTACCAGACCTGAAGCCAGACTGGAGTGAATCCAGATAGACAGATTCATCCAGGAACCAAGGGAACTGTCGTGCAGTCACACTCTCTACAACCTTCGCCACAAAGGGGAGATTGGATACGGGATGGTAATTATTTAAATCAGCTGGGTCCATTGAAGGCTTCTTGAGGAGGGGCCGTACCACCACCTCCTTCAAGATGGTCGGAACAACACCCTTCCCCAAAGAAGCATTCATAATACCCTGGATCCTGCCTCGTGTCACCTCCCGAGAGGCCAGCACTAACCAGGAGGGGCACGGGTCCAATAAACATGTGGTTGCCTTCAGTCGCCCTAGGATCCTGTCCATGTCCTCAGGTGCAATAGTCTCAAACTCATCCCAAATAACCGTCTCAAGACCGGCATCCGTCACTCCGTCTGGGCTCGTCCAGTCGGAGTCCAAACCATCCTGGATCTGCATGATCTTCTTCTGAAAATAACCTCTGAACTCCTCCACCGAACCCTGCGAGGGGTCATCCCGCACCCCCACGTGAAGGGGGGTGCGAGACATACTTATATTTAATTATACGTTTCTCTGAGTTTTTCTCAAGTCGATTGGACACCCCGGTGTATGCATAGCAAGGACTAGATTGACTAGACTGCAATATCTGTATGTTGGAAATGTAATATGTCAGAAGGGATAATAACTCATCTGTTTTGGAATTGTTCCATGTTGACACTTCTTCAGCTTAATTTTCATAAAGCTCTAAATAGCCCATTAGGGAAAAAATAAAGGCCAAATATGTGAATGTGGTGTTAAAATACTGTACACTCATATTATGAAAGACTTTGAATTCATCACGTGTGGGCAGATAGTTAGGAAGATCATTTTATTCCAGGAGAAAAACTCTAATGTAATTGATTTAAATCCTGGGTGTAAGACTTGTATATTCTTTCTACGCATGAACTAACCTTCTCCCAACACTGCAGAAAATCAAGGGACTCCCATTTTAAAAGCATTAATTTCTTTGTATATATTTTTGCTGTAATAGATATTATTCTTTTTTTCTGTTTATTTTTGGTTTCTTCTGGTTTTTGAATTATCATTTAAGTTTATATTCTGCTTATTGATTTTCTTTTTCTTTTGTTATAAATTAAAACCAATGAGAAAAAATAATAAAAGGAAGAGAACGGAAGGAAGAAAATAAGACGGCAAACAAGATGGTGATCATGTTTCCCATGACAACAATATATTTCTGGAAATGTTTAATTTCAGTCTTTCACAGTCAAAGTGCCCTTGAGACCCCAAGTAGGTTGCAGCTGCAACAAAAATAGAGCATGACCAATGGCCATCTCAAACAACATCCTAACTTCTGACTTTTCCTTCACATACACAAATCATTGATTCTGTGATCAGCTAAGAAACCATGTTTAGCTCTTTAGATCCATTATAGTGAAAGAATTTCCACATATAAATAAATTGGGTAAGTGTTCAACATTATCACTGCTAGAAATAATGAGTGGGAGGAGGTGGGTTGAGACTGCTGGCTGAGACATGGGGCCTTTTTTAAAATTCTGGAGGTGCTGGGCTTGCCATAAATTGAGAAAGCCCAGCACTGGACAGGGGAGCTTCCCCCATTCGCATTGAGGTACCTCGGGTGAGGCGTTGGACCGTCTAAGAATTACTTTTTGGCTGTGGTGGCTCGTCAGAGGAATGTGGAAAAAGCAGCAGCCACCATTGTGGTTCTCCCAGCGCGTTTCAGCTTCCAAGGAGCCGAGGAGGCTCCAGGGAACTCCAGGGAACTCCATAGGGGCCTCCGGGAGCCAGACGAGGAGCCGGAGCATGACGATTCGGTCCGGGTGAGAGGCGAGATGAGTGGCATGCAGATGGTGAGCGGTGTCAGCTGGTGACGGCGGTGTGGTACAAATGAATCTGAAAGCGTGAGCAAGTGGAGCTCCGCAGTACGGCTTCTGGCACCGAGAGAAGACCTTTCCCCCAATACTTTTTCGTATATTTTGAGATATTTTGTCAGGGGGGTGTTTTTTTGAGACTGACAGCTGGGCCCCAGACCAACTGGAGAGTGACAGCGCCAGCTGGGGAAATGGCGGCGGAGGAGAAATGGACGGGAGCCCTGGGCATCTTTGGCCCGGAGTGAGAAAGACTCTCCATCTCTTTCTTTTCTATATTTTCCCATCTTTCCCCTTGGTTATGGGGCACTGTAGAACCCCCTGACAATTATGCAGCTTCTGTGCAAGACTCACATACTTCTCCCCTTCTTTTCTCTTTGAACTCCTGTCAGATAGTACGCAGGAGAGAACTTAGCCAAGATGTAGCCTATTACTTAGACTAGATTTTTCTATCTTATTTCATTTTAAATAAAAGTGTTTTGATTAGAACTACTCTTGGTTTCATTCTATGAGTATGCTGAACAGAGAAGCGCTATAATTCATTGGTCAACTTCAAGTGACTTTTGGATT
This sequence comes from Pareas carinatus, assembly GCA_032468095.1. Classification (NCBI taxonomy): domain Eukaryota; kingdom Metazoa; phylum Chordata; class Lepidosauria; order Squamata; family Pareidae; genus Pareas; species Pareas carinatus. Next base: position 215,173 of record JANHFO010002720.1, read on the forward strand.
TCAATTCACTCCCCAACATTCATGGCCACCATGACAGCCATGGACCTGACCCAAATAATTCAGGGACCCACGCACTTGTCCAGGCAGAGTGATAGATGCGGGTCTTGAGAATATTATCTGGGATGAGTTTGATGCTGTTGCTCTCGAGGACATGGACAGGATTCTGGGATGACTTAGGGCAACCACATGTTTACTGGACCTGTGCCCCTCCTGGTTAGTGCTGGCCTCCTGGGAGGTGACACGAGGCTGGTTCCGGGGTATTGTGAATGCCTCCTTGGTGGAGGGTGTAATTCCAGCTGCCTTAAAAGAGGCGGTGATACGGCCCTTCTCAAGAAGCCTTCACTTGACCCAGTTGTGTTAAGTAATTACCGTCCTGTCTCCAACCTTCCCTTTGTGGAAAAGGTTGTAGAGAGCATGGTTGCTCGACAGTTCCCCTGACACCTGGATGAAACTATCTATCTAGATCCACTCCAGTTCGACTTCAGGCCTGAATAAAGCACGGAGACAGCATTGGTCATGTTGGTGGATGATCTCTGGAGTGCCCAGGATAGGTGTTGCTCCTCTATCCTGGTCCTATTAGACCTCTCAGCGGCTTTTGATACCATCGACCAGTGGTCATGTGACCCCCTCCTGTGCGAGCTGCACTGGTTGCCGGTGGGCTTCTGGGTGCGCTTCAAGGTACTTGTGATGACCTTTAAAGCGGTCCATGACTTAGGACCCAGCTATCTACAGGACCGCATTCTGCCAGCAAATACCTCCCACCGATCTGTTCGCTCCCACAGAGAAGGCCTTCTCAGGGTCCCGTTAGCTAGACAATTTCGACTGGTGACCCCCAGGGTGAGAGCCTTCTCTGTGGTAGCTCCCACCCTCTGGAATGACCTCCCCCCAGAGATTAGTGTTATTTCTGACCTCCGTGTTTTCTGCTGTGCCACAAAAACCTATCTTTTTATCCAGGCTGGTTTGACCTAACACCTTTTCTCGTTTTAAATGTGTTATTAATTTTAAACATTTTAAACTTTCATATTCGGCCTAAATTGGTTTTAGATTGCAGTTTTAAATTTAACCACATAAAAATAAATTGTTTTAATTATGTTTTAAAATGTGTTTGTTATGTTTTGTGTTCTTAAATGGCTGTACACCGCCCTGGTCCCTTCGGGCAGAAGGGAGGTATAAAAATTTAAATAATAAATAATAATAAATAAATAATATTATGTTAATTTGTAAGTAGTTAGCAAATAATCAGAAATAACACAAACCTATTAAAATAACAACATTAATATGATTCAGAAATAAATGAATATGCCCATATTAATTTTGCACTGGAAAATGAAAAAAGATCATCTATTCTATGAAGCAGAGCATAATCAAATTACAAATCACTGTTGTTACCAGTAGTGCAACAGTTCTGAAATAACAAAGCAAATTGCTACAAATTATATAATATTTGTAAGAGTAGAATTCATTTAAAATTTGAAATATGTCCCCATGTTCAATGGCATGGATATATTAAACAGTAAGGAGAAACTGCTATTTTCTGATAAACCTACTCAAAAAACAGAATGGTGTCCATTTACAGTTCTTTAATTGCTTGAGAATTGGAACTTGAGTAATCAGAATCAGAATTTATTTTTGCCATGTGTGTCAGGGCACACAAGAAATTTGTCCTAAGTGATAGGGCTCAAAAACTACATACATACACAACAAGAATACAATCAAGATACATTCATAGTCAGTTTGAATATATAAGCATAATCACGATTGTTTATATATATATATATATATGCATAATCATGATCATTTGTATATATAGGCAAAACCATTTTACCTTGTCAGGACACCCTTTCAATTAACATTGTCCTATGAAATCAGCTGTCTAGTAGGTTGATGACACGCGGGAAGAAACTGTCCTTATGTCTAGTTGTTTGGTTTGCAATGCTCTATAGCATCGTCCAGAGGAGAGAGGTTCGAACAGATTATGTCCAGGATGTGAAGGGATCCATAATTATTTATCCCACTCTTTTTTTGGATTGTTCAGTGTACAGATCTTCAATGGAGGGTAGTTTTGTAGTATGTAGTATGTCTTTGAGTCACCAAGATGCTGGAGTTTGTAATGTAGTGCCATATTAATAGCATCATCTGTCGATCTGTTTGCACGATAGGCAAATTGTAAGGGATCTAATAATTGGTTTGTGATGGTTTTCGGGTGGACCATCATTAGTTTTTCGAAAGTTTTCATAATTACTGATGTCAGTCCGACTGATCTGTAGTCATTTAGCTCTTTGATGGTGGGTTTCTTTCGCACTGGGATGATAGCAGATTGTTTAAAGCAAAAAGGAACATAACACATCTCTAAAGATTTATTGAAGATGAAGGTGAAGACATTAAATATGATAGAATCAAGGAAGAGCAACAGAAATAGGCCTAAGAAAACCTTTAAAAATATTTTCTATCAGCATTTGGGAAGCTGAATAACTAAACCATAAATGAATTCATCATTGTGGTATTTGGCCAGATCCTAAAGACCTATAGACTGGTCCATGAAACCCTAACATTTGCACAAAATTGTGCTGCAAAACAGAAATAATAATATTTGTTAGATCCGAGGTGCCTCGGTTCGTTCGCGGGAAAAGAGAAGCTGAGAGCCTCAGCGAATCCAAACAACGTTTATTAACAAAGTAACCATCTACATGTAACGAACGCAAGTGT
>JANHFO010002720.1:227267-237337 GCA_032468095.1 Pareas carinatus
AGGAGTCTCAACCGCCACCTCGGCGATGACATCGAGCAGCTCAGGCAGGGCTGAAGTCACGTGGCAGGGAGTCAGGAACGTGATCAGCACATCCCTCTGCCTCCCAGGACCCCACTTCACTAGGAGGGACTCACAACCAGTCACCTGAGGAACTGTGGTCTCCCTTGGTAGGAACTCCTCCTTAATTAAGATCGCAACTCCCCCGCCCTTCCCCCGGCCCGCAGGGAAAAAAAAAGAAGAAAAAAAGAAGCTTAGTGATTTGGGTATTCCTGGGAGCCAAATTATAGTCAAGACATCAGGAAGTAGATGATTTTGTCTCCATTCTAATAATAAAATTTGGCTCATTGAAAGGAGTCTTGAGATAGAAGCCAACTCTTGGATGCATCCTCTTTTCCACTCCTGATCTTATATATTCTCTTTAAGATGGGTTTGTATCTCAAAACTTTTCTACCGACTTCTTTAAAAAAAAAAAAAGCTCCAGTTGTTTTAGTCTCTAAGACTGTCTAATTCTTCTCCAAACACTTTCCTATTTCTTTTTCCAACCATTTTGGGCATTGTTTGCTACCATTTTGACCATCTGCATGTCACAAAAGGTGGTATGACTGCAATGTATTCATCTATATAGAATGTTGAGTAAGACCTGGCGCTTAGATATTTCTGGGTGTTTTCGATTTTTACTAATCATGAAAATGGAGTTTAGACTTTTTCTTGCTGGAAAACAGAGAACATGATCACTATTAAAATATATGGCAAAAAGTAAATTGTTTTGAGAGTCGGTTTGGTGTAGTGGTGTAGTAATATGATGTGGTCACTTTCTCTCAACCGTAGGGAAAAAGTGGAGGCTATAGCAAGCCACTTCTGAAAAACCTTGACAAGATAACTGCAGTGGCTTTATCCAGGCAATCTCTAAGAATTGAACATGACTGAACAGAAGAATGCATTTAAAATGTATGCTTGTTAAGTCAGTTTCCTATGGAGACAGAAAAGAAGACCTGTCAATATGATAGCTGATCACAGCTTTGTACTCCTTCAGAGCAACAGCAGCAATAATACCGTAAAAGCTTTGATTCAGTCCCCCTAATGTTTGTGACATGACTGAAAGCTTCCTGTATCTTTTAGAAATATAAAATAACAGAGTTGGAAGGGACCTTGAAGGTCTCCTAGTCCAAACCCCCCTGCTCAATCAGGAGACCTTATACCACTTCAGACAAATGGCTGTCCATTTCCTTCTCAAGAACTCAAGACCCACAACTTCTGAAGGCAAGGCATTCCGTTGGTTAATTGTTCTGTCAGGAAATTTTTCTTATTTCCAGGTTGGTTCTTTCCTTGATTAGTTTCCATCCATTGTTTCTTGTCTTGCCTTCTCATGCTTTGGAAAATAGGCTGACCTCTCTTCTTTGTGTTATCCCTTCAAATATTGGAACACTTCTATCATGTCACCCCGATCCTTCTTTTGATCAGATTAAATTATTCTTTTCATTAGATTAATTTTACTTTACTCCTGATTCTAAAGGGCTTTCAATGAAAAATGTCAGGTGCAGCAATATGTCAAGAGCCCCTTTTCCAGGTGGACCATAGAAATCTTCCATCAGGTTTGATTGCCGGTCCATATAGTTCAGTATGTCAACAGTAGTTTATGCCACTCCCATGAATTCATGGACCACATTTGGCCTGCTGGAACCCTTACTTCAAAACTCTTGGGGAAGTTTTTTAGGTGTTAAAGCTCTGAGGGGTTTAAGACACACTAAGGGGTTTATTTTGTCACATAAATCAACCCCCCTAATAAAATAGGCCCACTGAGCTGTTGGGACTGCAAAGAAAACCTACACTTGGCACCTGAGCTGCCCTTTTTGTACTCTTGGTCTACACTCAAGATGATCCCAAGGTGTCCTGCTGCTTCACATCTGTCTGTATTTTCTGTTTTGTATCAGGAATCTAATGATTCTTTTTCTGAATGAGGCATTTGGGGTACAATGACCATGGAAATTTCCTTTGCCATTATGCAAAACACACAGTTCACTACATCCCAAAAACCACACTCTTAAGGAACAGCACCAGAAGGCAAAATAAGAAGCAATAGTTGAAAACTAACCAAGGAGAGAAGTAACCTAGAACCAAAGAGAAACTTGGCGACAGTTAGAACAATTAATCAGAGGAATGGCTTGCATCTAGAAGTCGTGGGTGCTTCATCACTGGAGATTTTTAAGAAGATATTGGACAACCATTTGTCTGAATATAGTATAGGGTTTCCTGCCTAAGCAGAGGGAGTTGGACTAGAAGACCTCCAAGGTCCCTTCCAACACTGTTATTCTGAACAATTTAAAAAGGATGAGAACAAGGAAGGAATTCTGTAATGTCCCTTTAGTCATTGGTTGCTTCCAGTAGGAAGAACATTAAGCAACCAGAAATCTTGTATAGAGCATGAATGAAACAGCCAAGGTAAATATTCAGATGACAACAGATAATGCAAAGAAATAGAATGATCTGCAGTAAACATGGAAATACTCATATATAACAACTATATATCTATATATATTTGTGAAAAACCCACTGATATCCCACTCACTGATGTCTGACTTGCACTATTTCTCAGAAACCATAGAAGCTACAATACTGAAAATTCCTACATACCTTGGATTCCAATCCTGGACCAAAATGCAACTATTATTAATCGCTAAAATTTCTAATTTTGGGAGTTATTTAGATTTTAGTGAAAGGGGAGGAGCCAAGCTGTGCTGGGCCAATCGAAGGACGCAGTGGGAAGGACCATCCACCATTCCAAGGCGAAGTCAGTTCCACCCACAATCATGGCAGAGCCGGGAGCAGGCAGGCAAGGAGCAGCAGGGTAGGTAACCTGGGCCCTACTCTCTCTCTTCCCACCCTCCCTCTCCACGAAAAAATTATCCCCGGGCCTGGGGGAAGTTTAAACTTGTATTTTTTTCTCATCTTTATGTTACTAGGTTTGTCTTTTTTAAAACTTTTAAATAAAAAAAATATAAAAAAGAAACAAAGGCTATCATACTTTGGCCATGTCATGCAAGCTGATTCACTTGAATAGTCATTCATGCTTGGAGTGATCTATGGGAAAAGGAAAAGGGGGCACCCTAAATACCTGCTGATTGTATTGGGATGATACTGGGATGACCATGGAGGATCTGAATGAGGTGGTGTGAGACAGAGGGGCATAGAGTATATTGATTTATAGAGTGACCAAGGGTTGAAAACAACTGAATAACTGATGATGTCAACCAACAGTTTACAGACAATACCTATTGTAACCTCCAGTACCTAGGACTATGTGGGTTTAGATGGGGAAGAATTGTCTCTGTTTGAATCCTACCAAGACCAAGTGGCTGTATGAGTTTGGGCCACGCAGATCAGGCAATATTCCATTATTGATCTTGAATGGAATAGTACTTCTTTCTTCAAGATGGGTAAGCAATTTGGTGTCTTCCTGGACTTCCCACTCCTGCTTGAACTCATGCAGTGTTCCTTATATGGGACTGTGTTTGAAGCCTACCTGAAAGCGTCAACTAGTTCAAAATGTAGTGGTGAAAGTGGGCATGCCTTGATATGCCCATGTTTCACCTCTGCTTCACTAACTTCACTAACTGTTGATTTTCTTCACAGTGTGATTCAAGGTGCTGATTGCTAAATTGCATAATGCAGGTAAATGGAATTTTATGCAGATATTCCAGATATTCTTTGCTGCTACTTTGTCATTCCATTGTTTGCATTGAGTCAATTAGCAATCTTCTTGTAGTAGCTAAATAGATAATACACTATTTCTTCAGTTTCTTTACAGAGGCAGCATTTGTTTTCTGCAGCTGTCTTCTTAATTCTGGCTTTGTATGCATTTGATCTTAAGGCATGATATTGTGCAACCAGAATTAGAGCCTCTGTTTCTTTCTTCATTTTTCTGGTCTTAGTCATTGCCAGTCTTGTTGTTATGTGTTTTGCTTGCTAGTTTTTTATGTACTGGTGTTCTCAATCAGAATAAAGCTGGAAGGGACCTTGGAGGTCTTCTAGTCCAGTCTCCAGCTCAAGCAGGAGACCCTATACCAGTGATGGCTAACCGTTTAGACACTCAGTGCCCAGACAAGTCACTGCTAATGAGTCGCAGCTGGTGACATCATCGCCTGGCACCGCAACTCTCTCAGTATGAGCATGGCCCTGTGACTTCATCACCTGATGCCACTACTCCTTTCTGAGCATGCTCAGCTCTGAGGTGATGCGGGGGCAACTTGGCTCATGTGCTGGCAGAGAAGGCTCTGCATGCCCACTGTGGCATACATGCCATAGGTTCGCCATCACTGCCCTTCAGACAAGTGACTGTCCAGTCTATTCTTAAAAACCTCCAGTGATGAAGCACCTACGTCTGAAGGCAAGTTGTTCCACTTGATAAATGTCCTGGCTGCTAGGAAGTTTCTCCTTAGTTCCAGGTTGCTTCTCTCCTTAATTAGTTTCCATCCATTGTTTCCTATCCTGCCCTCTGGAAAATAAATTGGCAGACCCTCAAATATTGGGATACTGCTATCATGCCCCCCCCTCGTTCTTCTTTTCTTTATATCAAACCCAAATCCCACAACCATTTTTCATATGTTTAGTCTCCAGGTCTTTAATCATCCTAGTTACATTTTTTCCAAAGTCTGTCAAGCTTTTTTTTTGAGGGGGGGGATGTAATACTTTGCCTTGTCATGCCTCTTTTCTGTTCTTCAATAGGCCTTCCTTTTAGGCCACTGGTATGCCTCATGGTATATTAGCTTCAATGCCTCTTTAGTCCTTAAGATATTTTTCTAATGCCCCTTTATCTTCTTCAATTGTCTAGTGCAGGGTGGGCAAACTCAGTTTCACTGAGGGCTGCTGCTGCAGCTCCCACAGCCTCCGCAGGCCACCAACACCCCTGCGACCATTGCTCTCCCCCCCTGTGAGCACCACTACCACTGGCGAGCCCCCCAATGAGCATCTCCCCCCCAGTGAGTACTGCCCCCCCACAAGCGCAGCCCCCCCCCACGGACATCGCTGCCCCAAGGGAGCATCCTGCTTGCCTTCAGGGCAGTCCCATGGGCCAGATCCAAGGAGGCCACAGACCGGATCTGGCCTGCAGGCCTAGAGTTTGACACCTCTGGTCTAGAGTATTTGTAACATTCCATGCTTACCTGTGCTCCTTAATAAGTAGAATCTGTTAACATACTGTAGCTGCATGGGTGAAGGTTCTGATTTATTAACCCTTATTTTTCTGGTCTTCCTTTCCAGGACATTTAGTTTTCTATCTGTTCTGGTGGAAAGAGCTTGTTTTCAACTAGATGCAGTTGGACTCCATCAGTTACCATGATAGGTAATTGGCCTTTGGTTGCCTGGTGCAGCCCTTTTTATTGGATCTTTCACTATCAGGTAGGTTTTGCCAGATGCTAACCAATCTTAAATTTCACCTCCTTGCAGTATGTTGTTAAACTGCTTTGCAATGAGTGGGCGTAGATCAGTTGGATGTTTCAACCCAAAATCATGCAGTTCATCATCACTACACCATTTGTTTATCCTAGAATTTATTTTATCATTAATCTTTAAATATGATATGTTTGTATTATTACTATTATTAGGTTAGATCCCTTCAGTGCTCACAGGAAAAGAAAAGTAATGTTTAAATGAAATAGATATCTAGCCTGGCCCATTATTCAGTATGTCACTGGTTGGTTGGCTGTTCTTTTAAAATATATTTGTCTATTTTGCATATTATAATGTTTTAGCTCAGTAGAAAAACCTTAAAATTTTAATCAGTATAAAATTTCATGCAGTTTTGCAAGATAAGAAATTAAGCTTCTTAAATATGCTTCTTTTGGGGGCACTAGATGGTAGATATGTCTTCCATATGTATTATAACTATTATAATATTTTATTTAAAATTAGTGCATATTGTATATATTATTTATTAACTAGATTTAGAAGGCCATCCAGGCTAGACAATGTGGCTGATTCACACTTCATATACCGAACTGGGTAGAAGCATATTCCTTTCTTTCAGCAATTATTCATTCTTCTTACAGACCATATATTTCATGAAAAAATAATATATTTTTTCATGAAAAAACTATTTTTAACAGGGAAAAATAATAATACTATGGCAAGTGGCATTGTTCTAAACTTGTGTCAGTATCTTCTAAATCTTACATATAATTTTGATTTTGCAAAAAGGGTGTTGGGAGATCCCCCAGGGTTATCAGATCATACTTTAATAAACACTGCACTAATATGAAATTCAGATCTTCTAGGGCAAAAAACTAGGTCCCAAGGATGGCCTGAGTACTTTAACAGAAGACTCTAAGTACTGTTTTCACCATAAGCGCCATAGTGAGGCTCCATTCTTTTTAAGCAGTAAAACATCAAAGTTGGACTAAGGGTACTTAAGGGATCACTGTTCATGCTCTGTGAGATTTATCTATAGGTGGTTTAAATCCTATAATAATTTCCTAAGAGGAGAAATAAAATGAAATGAAACAAAATGAGAGGAAATAAAGGTTCCTGCAATTTACTGGCATTACCTGATTTCTGCAAAAAGTGGTCGTGAAAAAAATTGCCTTGCATAGCGGGTCACAAACACCATCTTAAACGGAGATAAAAGAGAATTCTGAAAGAACGTTTTTTTTCTTCAAAGAAAAAAGATGTACATGATTGCAGGGAATGAGTATGAGGAATGCAGAAAATTTTATATGGTAACTGGAAGATGTAGTGTTTCAGAAGTGCGGGGAAAAAATCCTTATTTTTAGCTTAAGTATTTTTACCTTCCCTTTCTCCCTTCCACCATAATTAACAAGCAATTAAAAATAAAGAGTTTCATAACAGAAAATCTTTTAAAAATGGGAGGAATGTCAATGATTCATCAAGCAAAAGATAATTATATTGTACCATTTGCACTAAGTAAAACGGGCTAAGAGGACTTTCCTCACTATACTTGTGACCTTTTAAAAGTCCTGTTCATGGACAGAGAAGGGAGGAGTACTAACTGCCTGAGATTTCCAAGCTGCTGGTATGTGCCCATAATTGAATCTTGAATAACCAAAGAGGGTACTATTGAGAAAGATCTATCTAATTCTTATCCATCTGGTTCTGATCAGATGCACTGTCTATGGACAGACTGAGAAAGGCTATTCTTTAATTCATCACAATTTACATACAACATTATATGCTAATATGATAGGCTTCAGTCTTATCTATCATCTGAATGGCACTTCTAGGAGGTACCAGATTTAAACAGTTTGCTGGTTGCTTTCTGAACTTAAGATGCTCACCATTGTGTATAAAGTCTTATCAGAGTTGGACCCTCAAAATTTACAGGACTGGTGGCTTCTGTTCAGTTTATCTCATTCTCCTAAGTCATCAGCGGGACATTGTTTGAAAGTCTCACTATAGAGATATCAGACAATATAATCTGCTGCCTTTTTTCTTAAGCAGAGTCTAAGCTATGGAATAATATGCTATTAAACCTGAAATAGCCCTCACTTTCTTTTATTAAAACAGCAGTAAAACACTTTTTATTTCTTTTTACTCTAGTCAGCTCTTGCAATTATTTGAGTTATTTGTGCATTTCATAATTATATATATATATTAGTATTGGTATGTACTAAGTTCCCTGGAGCCACAAGAAGTGGGCAGCATATAAATCTGAAAATAAATAAATGAGGAACTTTTCTTTAGTATTTCTAATACCTCATTTTGGTGTATGTGCAAATCCATCTTCGGTGTCCTTCATAAATATAATGAGGTATTTATGAGCTACCAGATACATAAACATGTAAAGAAAATCAAATATTCTTTTGCATATTAAATAACCAAAACAAAGAGATTTTATGTCCAAGGAAAATAAATGATGCATTATCTTCCCCTTATTTTATGCCTTAGCTATACTCACAAAACCAGAAAATCGGTAGATTTTTCCACTGAGTGATTCAGTTTTCCTAAATTAATAAGCCAGTAACTGCTCTTGATTTATTCTTCTGTAGCAATTCAGTAGTTGTGTTGTGTTTCTCATTTACTTTCCTTTTGAGTTGAGTGAGTCAAATGAAAAATAAAAATACAGGCTCAGATCTTAAAGCATTGTTTTTTCCAGCTTCTTTCCCCACTTCTCCTACTCAAGAATCATGATTCAGGATATTAAATAATATACTAATGACATCAGCCTGGATTTCAAAAGTGTTTTCTTTTTCAAACCCTTTGATACCTTCTGGTGCAGGTCCAGCCATTTGAGTACATTTAGCCATTTAAACCAAGCACTTGACATGCATTTTTCACCATCTGGTAGTGCTTAATTGCTCTCTCTTTATTTACTTGCTATCTGTTCCAAGCTGCCTGGGGTATAAAGAAAAGAGCAGATGAAATGAAAAGGAATTCCTGAACCAAATCCAACAGAATTAAAAATAAAACAGAAAAGAAAAATAAAATAAGCCAAAAATGAACTCTAAGATTGCAAAGGACATTCTGCTCAGTTCTGAACCACAAGGAAATCCATTAACCTGGATTTTATCAATAAAAATCTTATAGTTACATGCCAACAAATCTGTCTTGACTTGTGGTGCTTGTCCCTGTCTTGACCTGTCCCTGATAAAAATATGCAATTATTCTTGGATATTCCACCAATGGTATTCTTGATCCCATCTATCTATGTTATATATTGCCTTCCTCTTTTTAAAATTTAAATAAACAATTATTCCCTCACTTGTATTTTCCTAGTCAATCAACCTATTTGATTACTTGCCCAAAACTTTCTATATTCTTCCTGGTACTTTTTATCTCAAGGAAACATTGACTCTTTATTTTTATTTTATTTTATTTTATTTTTTGAATAAACTGATTGGGTGTTCTTGCAGTTCGTTGTGCTTTTAGAAACTGCCTCCAAATCCATAATCTGAAGTTATCCATCTTTCTCCCTCTGCCTCTCCAGTTATAACAGCCAACATTGTCTCTGAGAAAACCATTGTTTTAACTATTTGAAGCTTTGTTGTCTTACATATATACTTATCATTCAGGTCATCAGCACTAGGGCTGGTCCACAGCAGAATACTGTGCCCCTATCTGACTTAACAGCAGCCATAAGTTAGACACCAGACTCAATGATATCATGAGTATTATAAGCAGAATGTGTTAAAACCACTCCAACTTGCTGGCTCCCTGTTCTGAGCCATATAGCACTACCAGTTTTGCGAAGGCAAGATGGACTAGTGGGAGAATACAGAAAAATTGTGAAAAACTCACTCCTACCAGTACATGCTGACCTTCCTCATTTATCAGCTAGAAGACTCAAATTCCCCCACTGGCACTTGCAACAACCTTGATGCTTTCCCAATGGAAAGTCTTATGGATCACCAAATGACCAGACATAGGAAGACATATAAATGACCCCACAAAAAAAGTTCCAGGAACTACCACATCATCAATGGACAATCCTGAATAGGATTTGTACTTCAAATGACATCTGCCAGGACTCTCTGTATAAATGGGTCATAGTATCCTTCCCTCAGTGTGACTGCAAGATCACACATCAAACTGTGGATCACATCATGACCAACTGTCAGCCGAGGGCATATACCGATCCGGTGTCTGAATTTTTTTAATATAAACTATGCTGCGCTTCAACGGTTAAATAGACTAGACATAGATCTTTTTGACATTTATATTTTATTGTGTTTTTCTAATCTAGGTGAAATACTTTCATGACAGTGAGAATTCTCATACTTTCAGTGAAATACAACTAATTTATGTTGAGATTCTAGACACAGGCCTCTTGCCATATTGTTTATCACTAAGTAAGTTGGGTGTCCTATGAAACAACTTGCCAACTGAAGTGACAGTGGCATCTGTTCTCATGATCTTCAAATTGTTAGTTACAATGTAGTTTTTCCAGAAGGCCTTTGGAGACTGATTTAATCTCAGTTGGCCCCCATGGAAGGGGTGCGCAATTTAGGCGTCCTCCTGGATGACCGGCTGTCTTTAAATGACCACCTGGCAGCCGTCACCAGGGGGGCATTTTACCAGGTACGCCTGGTACGCCAATTGCGCCCCTTTCTAGATCGCGACGC
>JANHFO010002720.1:255626-279432 GCA_032468095.1 Pareas carinatus
TGGACTTCATCTCCCAGAATTCCCCAGCCAGCATTCTGGAAGTTGAAGTCCACACATCATAAAGCTGCCAAGATTGAAGAAACACTGTATTATAGCAGTATAGCATAAGTCTACTGCGTCCATGTGACAACTCTCCTAATATTTAAAGACTGTTGTCGTATCTTATGTCATTCATCTTTTCTGTAGGCTGAATGTATGGAACCTCTGAACTCTCCTCACAGGTTTTCTTTCTGGATTCCTTACTCTCCTCTGGATTTGCATCATTTTGTCACTGTTTTTTTTAATTGAAGACAAGAACTGCATATTTTATTTCAGGTGGGATTTGACCACAGCAGTGTGAAATGGAATAATTACTTCCCATAGTCTGAACTGTAGGCGCCTAGTAATATATCCCAAAATAGCTTTGTCTTTTAAACAGCTGCATCACACTGATGATTCATATTTAACTTGTGGTCAACAAGATCTCCATCCTATCCTTGTACCTATAATTTTTCCTACCTTTATGTAGAACTTGCTGTTATCCCTATAAAATTTGACTTCATTCATTTCAGCTTCCCAAGCCCATCTAGTTTTAAAATCTTTTCTCTTCACTAAAATATTTTCACTCCTACCCCCAGACTTTATATCAGCTGTAAACTTGATAAGTGGTGTCTCACCTCCATCATCTAAGTCATTAATAAATATTTAACAGCATGAGACCCAGGATAAAACTTTGTCACATTCTGCTTGATACCTTTCTCTAAGCTGAAGTGAGCTATAAATAAACCCTTTGGCTGTGGTCATTCAGCCAGGTGTGAGCCCATCAAAAACTAGTATCATCTAGCCCATATTTTGCCATTTTATTAAAGAGAATATGGGGATGCAGGGACACAGTGGCTTATTGATGCTAGATCTGTCACCCAGAAATCGTCGCCACTATGGTGGTTCAAGCCCAGCACCACAGGACAGTGTGAGTTCCCAACACTCATCCCTAGCTTCTGCCCACCTAGCAGTTCAAAAGCATACCATCTACGAGTAGATAAATTGGTTCCGCCATTTTAGTAGGGGGAAACACTAGCTGTGTTCTGTGCGGAAAGTAGGAGCCAGCACTGGATCTGCCTGGATGCGATTGGCAGAAGACCAGCGGAGGAAAGCCCTGGATGATCTGACTACCTCAGGAGCGTTGCTAGTCAACTGGTGCAGAGCTAGTTTACCAACCTGTGAAGTACCATTAAAAGGAAAGGGACTGGCTATTGTCTGCTGTCAGAACTTCTACTGTGTGTAAATATTGTAGACTCCCTGATCCTTTATACCATACTCTAAATAAATAAAAGAATATATCAAAGACTTGTTGAAGGATATTCTGAAATTCAGGTACAATATATCTATCACCGTTGACAAGCAATCGTGTCTTCCGTTGTGCCAGTGATCTGTGCACAAAGCACCTCATTATCCAGTCATGTGGCATGGAGTCAAATGACTTGTAATCGAACCAAGTTACATTCAGATTGGTCTTCCTTCTCTTACAGTCTTCAAAATCATCTTGTCAATTAGGAGCTGATCATTTGTCCCTTTGCTGTTAGAGTGGTTTTCTTTCTGCATTAGTGGAAGAAGCTTATTAGGGTTGGTCGCACAATCAGTCTTATAGTACTTGTAGGTTAATGTAGTATTTATTCACAAATTTCATATTATATAGGGGTTGATGAACAATCTGAAATTTCATGATCAATGAGATGATCATGAGGACCCTTTGTCTACAGTATTCCCCAATCTATTATACTAATAACTATATCAAAAGAGCAAATAAGTTTAATCAGATATGAATTTGGGGGACAAACCCATGATGATTCTAGATAACTTTGGCCTGTTCATCCAAGTGCTCACAGACATGATTGTTGTTTTCAACAATGCTGAAAATTGGACACATATTATATTCTTGATAATATGTTTAAGGACCCTGCCTGATATAAGTGTCAGTCTAACACAATGGACCCCAAACATTTGGGCACCAGGGACCGGTACCATGGAGAAAGGGTTTTCCATGGACTGGAGGGGACCTGGGATTGTGTGCTGCCTGCATCCCGCCAATGGGTCTTGACTTGTTTGAACGGACTGGTTGCTGGCATGCCGTGGACCGGTGCCAGTTCATGGACAGGGGGTTGGGGACCCCTGGTCTAACAGATCTATAGTTTCCTACATTCTCCTTCATAGCGTTTGTCTTGGTGAAAACATTTCTCTCCGCCAGTCTTCTGTGACCCTGCTAGTCCTCTAGACGTTTTCAAAGACTATCAGCAGTAGTTTGTGATCGCTTCTAGTTCTACTTGTTCCTTCTGTATCATCTGTAGTCCATCTGGTCTTGAAATTATTTAATTAGCTAAGTTCTCTCATACTTTCTCTTGTGTATCCTAAGCTACTGTTCCTGCCTTTACTCAGTGGCATAATAGGGACCAGCTAGGTTTCCATTTCTCTTTTGAGAAAAGACAGATACAAAATAGGAGTTAATATCCATTAAATGAATATCCATTCCATTTGCCATTTCTTCTTGCATGGAACTGCTCCCTCTTTGGCTAATTTTTGTTTCTTATGAATCAAATAATTCTTGTTCTTTTTGGCATCTTTCATGAACATTAGCCTTTCTAGTTTCTTTCTGGAAGAAACATTGTATTTTTATTTATGTATGTTCCTGTGCTTTCATTTTCATGTTTCTGTCAACTTCTTGGAGAACTTCATATGTATCTATGTTAGTGCATTTCTCTCATTTTTCCTTATGAGAACTGTTAGTGATTGCGTCTTTGGTATCTCGTTTCACAAATTTCCCCATTCTTTCTAGACACTTTTTTTATTCAAAATTTTAAAGATACTGAATGCTATCTACCTTCCCTTAGAACATCAGATGCCATTCTCCTGAAACACAGGGTGCAGATCTGCTTCTTCTAGATTCTGCTCCTCTGGATTTCATGGATTCAAGGACAGCATTAGTGGTTCACTCAAGATATTTCACTGTTTCAACCAATCCCTCTTTATGGGGGAAGATAGCAAACCTTGGTCTTTCTTCCACCTTGTGACAAATGAAATTGTGAGCAAGAGGGGACAAGACTTGGTGTCTGTTCTTTTTGAATAAAATGTAACTTTCCAGTGCTGTATACCAAACATGAGTTTTCATCATGATTACAGCATATTTGCCTTCCTGAATTAGAATTTCTAGTTTATCTAGTTTATTTCTTACACTCCGTATTGCTAAAGAAATACTTCTTGGCTTCTCTCTTGCACTTTTCTAAGTCCCTGGATTCTGCTTAGCCCTTTGCATTATGCTTTGTTGGCCCCATATTTGGTTTTCAGTTTTACCACCTTCCAAATTTGTCCTAATTTAAGGTCCTCCTGATGAGATTGGAAACGTACCTGCCAAATATTTTCTTCCCTGTCTTCATAAAATATAGTCTATCCTTTCCCTGATGTCCTTCATGAAGATAACATAAACCATCATAATAGAATCCAAACCCCTCAAATCATTTGGCTTCAAAGATTTCTGGGGGGAGTTTGTGTAAGCTCCCATGTTTCTTCATCTTCCAATCCAGGTCTTTGTAATCTTTGGAGAGTCTTTCCAGATCTCTTCTTTCCATATCATTCATCCTGGTAGGAATTCACAAGAAACAACATCAGAGTTTTTAATAGTCTTGGTGTATCTTCTCTGCCGTGTCCTGGATATATATATATATGGAAGAGAGTATGCTTCCTCATATTGTATTGGATCTGGACAGTTGTCTCAGTTCTCTTAACATGTTATCTTGATTCATTATTTTCAAGATGTTTTTTGATCCATAAGCGCACAAGTATTTTCTATGGGCTGGTTTGTTCAGGTAACTGTGCATGATCCTCTAGAGGAAGTGTCTGGTTCCAGTTCCTGAGCAGCACTGAATCCTTCCAGATCCTCTTCATTCCATATGTTTGCTTCAGTCAAATTGAGTTTATCCTGTTCTATGATGTTCACTTATCCCATTCTGAAGAGCTTCAGTTGTCCTGTCTAGGAACCTCTTTTTCCTGATGCATTGCATAAACTCTCTCCTCAAGCCCATTATTGTTATGGACCCAAGCTTGCATTTTGGTTTGTGATCTATTTAGGTTAAAAAACAAATATTGCACACCTTTCAAAAATCTTTGATGATGATTTCTTTGTTGACCATGTTGTCCCCAGCTTCCCTTTTGACTCTGCCAGTCAAAGTCCCACACAGATCTTTTTTGTTTACTTTCTTTGCTTGCTCTTGT
The DNA here is from genome assembly GCA_032468095.1 of Pareas carinatus. Classification (NCBI taxonomy): domain Eukaryota; kingdom Metazoa; phylum Chordata; class Lepidosauria; order Squamata; family Pareidae; genus Pareas; species Pareas carinatus. The sequence continues at coordinate 259,869 of JANHFO010002720.1, forward strand.
GAGAGCAAGGGCTCCAAGAAACTGCCCCTGTACGTGAGTACTAAGCTGCTCTGGAGGAAGAGGAGGGAAAAAAGAGAAAAAGAAAACAATGCCTCCCCCTTGATATCTATTGTCACTCATTTTTCTTCTCCCTGTTCGACTGCTTGCTGTTGGAGAAAAATAATGTATATATTGCAAGAAATAAAGTATGTATTAAGAAGAAAATGAATTGGAGTAAGTTACAGTATTTAGATGTTCCAAACTATTGGAATGGTAAGAGATTGGGTAAAAGAGGAAATGGAATTATAAGACTATTGGTAAGAATCATTGTGATCTGGTAGGTCCAGCATTACTTCTAGACATTAGAAAGATAATGTTAAGTTGGTCATAAGCTATGGATAATGGTCTAAATGTAGCCTGGTAGGTTTCATGTTGTGCAGACATGAATTAGACCATGTTATTGATAGGAAAATTGACAGCTCTCTTAAAGTGAAACAAATGTCAAGTTTAAGGTTGATATAAAAGAAGTTCAGTTATTGAAGTGGATAGCTTTCAACTGCCATTTTAGAATGCCCGTGAGTTAACTTTTTGAACATCAATAATTTAGTGGTTATTTAAAAATCACTATAGCGTCATTGTTGCATCTAATTTTCCACTAGCGTAAGCACTGAAAAACCTTAAATTTTATACATTTCACTATAAAGTAAAATAGTCTTATGTACTACAAGCATAGATTTAAATTAAATGCAACATGTAGGATTTGAGTGTATAAAATCAGAATGGCAACATGATGAGTACAGATGTCATATTGTCCCAATAAAATGAGTTTGGCAATTTTCAAGCTTTGATTTTACCTCCCCCCCCCTCAATGAAGTCAAAATATTGTGAGATAGTAAAAATTTCAGTGTTTTCACATGAAATATCCTACTCAACCTTAAAAAAATTTAAAAAGTTATTTCTTTATTATACCCATGAGTCATGACCATGATTAAATTATATAATGATGCCTGTCATCTGAAAAAGGTTACAAAGATTGCTCAATTGGACTTCATAACTTATTCAGATATAGTACCTTTGAAGTAGTAATTACTGAGACTTCACATCAGGAAGTGTTTACCTTGGGATTTATAATTCCCATGCAAATTTTATTCTAAGAACAAGTCATGTCATCTGTTTCAGTCTAATTACAGCAAATTGGATCCCATAAATGTTCAGTAGCCAGGGTTTTTTTGCCAGTCATAAAACTTGCAAGTGTCCATAGAAATGGATCTTGTAAGCATGGATTATTAACATTACTCTTGAATGTTTTGTGTGAGTGGGAAAGTGAAGAGAGGAATAAAGGGTTTTTGTTATCAGCAGTAGTTAGCATACAAGAATTTTATAATTAAATGTTCTTTTAAAATGCAGTTGCATCAATCCCTAATAGCTAGATGTTACTATGTATCCATTTTGTTTCTACTGCAGAATATACCACATATGGATCACTTTTCATATATGCATGTTTTTTTATTGAGGGGAAAAAACTGACTTTCCTTAATCAGGATGGAGATCCTCTGTGGGGATCCATGACCTAAATTTTACAAGGTTTTCTGAGCTATTTTGGTTTTGTTTCTAATGTTTTTACTGGAAAGGGAAAATAATTACTCAAAACAGGTATCTGTTGGTATACTAAATATTATGATAGAAAGCTCATCAGTTTTCTACAAAATGTAAGGGCAATGTTCAAACTATCATGATGTGCTATATTTCTCAAAAGAAAGATGACTCTGAATTTAAGGTAGCTCACTCCCCCAAATAAATTAAATAGACAGTGGAAAAACAGCCAAATAAACAAATCCTGTGCAATGTCTAGCTTCTTAATCTTATCAACCAAGGATTAACAATTGAATTTTTCCCTTATTAGAATGTTCATGTGACACAGCTGCATGTGTGTATTGCATTGACCAGAAGCCAAGCTTCCACCAGGGAATTATGGCAAGCTGACATTCTCTGAAAGAATAGAGAGACACCATAACTGAAAATGTCAGCTAAGAAGTCAGATTCCTGCTTGCACAATCTTTCTGAATCAAAGGAAGATTGCAAGATAAACCAGTTCCTCTGGCAGTTCCTCTTGAGTAAATTTTAGAAACAGAAAAAGTTTGAAATTGACTTGGGAATTACTACTACATTCATGTTGGGAGCACTGACACGTTTCTAGAATGAAAGGATTAAATGGTGACATCACTGTTGGCTGGGAGATGTCCAGTTGGGAGCTCCTTTCATGTTCTTTTAAGTTGCCCATCAAAGTGATACCCATCTATCTACTTGCAGTCGCTCGTTTTCAAACTGTTTTGTCAGCAGGAGCTAGAACGTACAATGGGAGCTCACCCTGTCCTGCAGCAGCAATCAAGTCTCGAACACGAGCCTGCCAATAGTCAACCTAGCTTCCTAACCTCGTGACCTACCACGCTCCCCTATTTTGGAGTTGAGCCGCTGAGAGACCTGGGATTCCATCTATGCTCCTAATTGCAAGGGAGCTGACACAGATATGATACTCTACTTTCCCCATCTCTTAATCACTTTGAGAATTAATTAATTTACAGATGAAGAGAGATTTTCTCTGTGGCAAAGATAAAGCCCCTTGTGGTCAGTTAAACCTTCTTTTTGGAATTACAAAAAAGCCAGCAAGAAAGACTTTGATTTAAACATTTAAGAATGCTCAATAAAGAGAAGATTTAAGAAAGTTTTAAAGCTGATAAGGGGGCAGTGCTTTTGTTCTTTTTTATTACTTTTACTTTTGATGAAAGTGTTTGGAACAAAATTACACTAAGCCAATAAAGGAGACCAGTCTTGCATGGCAATGCTTGTTGTTTATTCTTAAAGAGTATATTTAATTGGCAGATTTTGCATAACAAAAGATAAGGTAAAGATACAAGCAGTGATGTTTAATTTTCATATTAGGATACATTTTGTTAAAAAGAAGACAAGGAATCAAATTATGCGGCAGCATTTTAATACAAGATTGGAAATGGATAAAACAGAAATAATAGTTTTGAAAGAGAAATTTGAATTTCAGGTAAAGGAAAAGAATATGTCTTCTTGATTGAAAAAAAAGAAAAAGATCCCATTTTGATGCGATAAATTAGAAGATATGATTTTTAGCAGAAAAAGTTTAGATTGAATCCTGTTCAGAAAGTGAGAGATTTATTAGAAAGCCGCAAAGAATTGGTGGAGACGAAAATGGAGTTTTCAGAGGAAATTACACTAAAATCACAACAAATGCTACAGAAATTAGATTGCATGTTACAAGTACAGACCTTTCTGAATTTTGGGGCTGAGTATGGTTTGCAAACGTTTAACATAGAATATAAATGTAATACATGCTCCCCAAAAGGAGGGGGGTTATTTGAAATAATTAAAACAGACTCATATTAGAAAAAAAGACATAAAATATTTGAGCTATACATTTTTGGGTGAATTTATTTTAGCAAATATCAAAAAGAGAAATGGAGCTGTTTTGTATATGAATCCAAAACTAAAACTATTAATTGATGAACATGGCATATTTGTTGGGGTACAGGTTGATTTATATGGAGTAAAAAATGCTGGGGATTTATGCCTCAAATGATGATAAAGTGATTTTTTCCCCGACAAATGACTTATGAAAAAACTAATAGACTTTTCTATAGAAAATTGGTGCTTGATGAAGGAAGGAAGTAGTCTCCTATCAACTGGACAGGACTTCTGAGAAAAATATTTTATATAAAATTACTCGTGGTAACTTAGAAAAAGTCTTCTTTGATGTGATAGCCAGTTTGGGGTTGGCTGATAAATAAATGGAAACAGAACAATGACATTTCAGGAAAGTACATTCATTTTTTAGACATAGATCTTTTCTGTCTTTTCATATTGTTTTCAAGAATAAACATGATTTGGATTTCAAGAGACTTGGCAAGTAAAATTTGCAGAATAGAGATTTTACCAAACACTTTTTCGCACCATAAATTGTATGAATCTGGTTTATAAAAGAAAATGTAGTTCTTTCTGATGGAGAAGCAGAATTACTGAAGCAGAATTACCAAAAGAAGCAGAATTACTGAAAAAAATGGTTGAGGGGTCCTTGGTGCTCTCTGAACGTGGTTGATTTCTTGCAGACATTTTATTACCCGAACTAGGTAAACATACAAACCTACCCAGTTAGGTCTGGGTAATGAAACATCTGCAAGAAAAGAACCAAACCCAGAGAATCTGGGACCTCTTTTCTCAACCCTGAGCTACAAATATTCTCCTTTATTGATATAAATAAATTGTTTTTAAATAATTTAATTAATGGTACTAATTTGAGATACAAATAAATCCTTTTTAAGGGTTATTTGATACAACATAATTCTGAAGTAAGAGAAGAAGGCGAGAAAAAATACAAAGTATTTTGGATAAGATAAAAAGAAAAGAAGAATTGAGGAAATCCCTAGGAAATATAAGTATTTCTCAACAAATTAAGATTTTACAATAGCCAGTAAGAGAAATGACAATTAAATTGAATTATGTGAAACAGACATTTTTAATTTGCAAATAAACTAAGGAAATAGTTGGCTTACAAACTACAAAGAGAAAAGAAATGATACTGAAATTACAAGAGGGAGATAATGTGCTATATAAAAATATTTCATTTAGTTTTATTTTACTTACTTATGAGAAAATAGAGGGATATCTCAGAAAACAAAATCTTCCAAAGATTACAGAACTAAGCCAAATTCTGAATGAACCTATAACAAGAAGAAAAGTCTCAAAAGCTCAGAAATTGTCTAGAAAGTGTAAGGATACTTTAACACGTTGCTGAAAATATGAACAACATAAAGGGCCATTTTATCATAACCAGTGAACATGTAAAAAGCTAAAAAAATGGATTACAAATAAATATATTAATTAAGAAGTTTTTAAAGACTAACGTGCAATTAAAGCCAGAGACTTGTTTTGGTATTAAAGGACAGATAGCTAGAAAAAAATGTTATGAAACTTGTTTTATGCATAACAACTACATCAAGAGCATATAACTTATATGCTCAAAATTGGAAATGTTTGATCCTATTCACAATACAGAAATGATTCATGAAGATGATGGAAACAGAAAAAATGGCTAAATTGATTTCCTTGTTAGAGAAAAACAAAATCTACATTTACGACTGAATGAAAACCCTTGATAGACTTTTTGCATGAAACAGAAAAAAACAACTTTGACTTGTGATTTTGATGATTGAGAAATATGTATATATATATATTAGAAGAAAGTGAGCTTTTTTGTAATCATAGAGTAGGAGATAATGGGAAGGTCATTGGATGTCTAGTATATATGCATCTCTCTCTCCCCCCCCTCTCTAAAACAGAAGCAACACTTGAAACAGGGAGGATATGATAAAAATGAGAATTATCTCTACAATAAGTGAACCCTTCATTCATATACGTACACAGATCATTGTGTGTCTAACACAAACTATTTATTACATCCACACATTCTAGTGAAATGACTTACATCCAGATTTCTGCAGTATGGTACAGATAATCATTTGAATTTCTAGCTGTGCTCTAAATAATTCCATATGTTAAAATATCAGGGCACTTTCCAAAAGAATTAAATGCTGAATCCAAATTTCTTTTATTTATAACTATGTTTCTTTACTTAATCCTGAGAATACAAGGTTTAGTCAAGTTAATTCAATGTATGTATGGTTTTATATTTCTTCAGTTTTCTAAAATCTTCACAATGTGTAATTTGCATTAAATTGGAGTTGTATTGATAATGAACAATAGATTCCTTATTGCATTATATAAAGTACTAAGAGTAATGGATATAAGTACAATTATATGGAAAATGCACAATAATTTCCTTTGATTGGCCCTGCCAATCTAATCTAGTATCATTATATACAAAATATGCTGGGCGAAGCATATCCAGATCATTGACAAACTCTCTAAAAAGTACTTCTTATTCCAGTTTTTATTACCCGTAGGTAGTGTAGATGCAGTGTCAGTATTAAATTATAGTATTTTCATAATGTTCACAGCAACTAAAAAACATTGTGAGTTGTACTCCCAAATATGTCTTCAGTTAATAAACCTAGACCTGCTTTTCCAGATTGTGGGTACATACAGGTTTCTATCTCCAGTTGGTAGAATCACTATTCCTTTTTTCTCTCTTTTTGGAGTTCTGTGTAATCTGCATCATATATTATACCTGTATGTCTAAGTAAGAACATTATTAATTGTATGTATGTTTGTGAATGAAATGTTTGTTTTGTTGCAAAATTGTTAATCTGTCCTATAATAAAATGAGCCAGCATGAATTAAAAAAATTGGAAGCATTGGTTTGTCAGTTAAGTATGCTAGGCTATAATGGGAAGTATATATTAGCAATGTTGGGAAGCCATATTGAAAAGGGGAAAGTTTATCTACTATAAAAATGAACGGATTTCCTTTTTGAAATAAAGAATTGCTTTGTTTGAATGCTGTACACTTTTTTTATTCAAAGCTTTAAGTGAAAACAGTCATCATATGCAAATAGGCTTGATAAAATTTCAGATTAGAAACTGGTTAAAGCACTGAAAACTATTCAGGTACTGACATTAGCATATCCAAAAACATGGAATGATACCGTGTTTCCTCGAAAATAAGACACCTCTAAAAATAAAACCTCCTTACATTTTTGCCTCTCGGTGGAATATAAGGCATCCCACGAAAATAAGACCTCCCTGAAAATATTATTTTCAGGGGATGCCTTAATTTCCGGGAAACACGGTAGATCGCCCATCCAAATAACACCCGGCTCCCCCCTCCCTGCTAACCCCGGGCGCTCCTTACTTCACGCAGAATAACTTCATACAGGAGAGGCAGCGAGGCACACGCGGCTGGGCGGCCTCCAGGGCTCGGAATTCTCCGTGTCTACCGGAAGCGCTTCCAAAGTGCTTTACAGCTGAGTGAAAGCGTGCGAATTCGGAGCCCTGGAGTTTTCCAGCCAGCTGATCTCTCTGCAGCCCTGACTTCTCCATGAGGTAAGGAGTGCCTGGGTATAGCAGAGATGGGAGAGAGGGGGGCCTTCGGGGGTGGGCGATCTACCATGTTTCCCCGAAAGTAAGGCATCCCCCGAAAATAAGACCCAGCGCTCCTTTGAGAGCAAAAATTAATTTAAGACAGTGTCTTATTTTGGGGAAAATACGGTACATATTTTATTAAAATCAATACATTCTTTAGAAAATAAAAAATGAAACAAACTAATTTTTACACTGTACATAACTTGCTCCATCTCTGATTTAAATATTAACACTATAGTACAGATAGTCCTCGACTTACAACAGTTCATTTAGTGACCGTTCAAAGTTACAATGGCACTGAAAAGAGTGACTTGTGACCATTTTTCACACTTGCCACCATTGCAGCACCCCCCCATGGTCACATGATCAAAATTCTGATGCTTGTCAAGTGACTCATATTTATGATGGTTGCAGTGTCCCCTGGGGTCATGTCCTTCCGGTGTCCTTTTGCAACCTTCTTCGAAGCCTAGACAAGGGGAAAGCCAGATTCACTTAACAACCATCAACTATCATTTAATAAATGTAAAAAAAAAATGTGCTTTTCTATAACTAGATGCTATACTTGATTTTAGAAGAAGAGGGAAGCCTTTCCAATCAATAAAAGTTGATGCTGAAGTAAGGTGTTTTTGTCAGAGTAAATGTAAAATAAAAATCATGATGCTGTCACATTCTTTAGTCGCCAGCTGGATATCATTAAAATTAGTAGCATGAATAATTACATCTGAGAACACAGGAAGGCTTAAAGATGATTGCAACGGCACATAAAAATAATACCCATTTACTGTTTTAATAAATACTATATATCACAGGTTTTTAACCTTTTTCAAGCTGTGGACCCCAAAACATGTCATCGTTACATGGCGGACTCCATTCTCACAAATTCAACTAATTACTAGTCGGCAATTCATGTATATTATTTTTTCCAAATTTATCTTGACCTGTCGGCGGACCCCCTGACAACTTGCCATGGATCCCAAGGGGTCTATAGACCCCAGGTTAAAAACCTCTGCTATATATAACAAAATATATAGTATATATAAACATCATAGGCCATGTAATGTACTTGGAAGTAATGTACAGTTGACAGACATGCTCTGATAAACATCTTAGTTCCAATACTTTGTTAAAGTTTTCAAGTGCACAGTTTAGCATATTTATGCATATTTTCCATTATTCTCTTGGACTGCAAGACGATCAAATCAGTCAGTCTTGGAAGAAATTTATCCTGACTGTTCATTAGAAGGACAAATGATGAAACTCACTCAGATATTCTGGCCACCTAATGAAAAGAGAAGACTCATTAGAAAAGACAGTGCTGAACTTGCTGTCAACGTTACATCGATTAGGGCTGAAAAAACCGAGTCTCCGGTTTCAAAGTTCTTTCTTGTTGTTTTTTGGACCCTAAGGGGTCCGAAAGTCACCTCATAGAGGCAACAAAGCAGAAGAAGCTTTCCAAAAGTCTGGGTCAGACAGCAGCCGGCGTGGATGAATTGGGATTCTCTTTGAAATAAACAAAAGAAAGACTGCCTGTGCGCAGGCAGCCTGAGATGCTGATGATCGAATAAGCAGTGTCGCAACCTGTTGGAAATCTGGGTGAGCTTAACTTTTACTTCTCTGGATAAATAAGAAAAGAAAGAAGCCCTACTGGGGAAAAGAACTTTTAAAAATAAATCTCCCAAAAGAAGAGGGTAAATGGCAGCTCACCATGAAAGGGGAAGAGAGAGATCTTAAGGAACATAAAATACTGAATAATGAATTGCTTTAAAGAAACTTGGATTAACTGAATACTTTAAAAATTAGAAAAACTTTTGGAATTATTATGAGAAATTACTGAAAGAGAGAACTTTATTAAAAGAGCTAAGATTGGGGGAAAAGCAAGAGATATCTAGTAGCTAAAAGAAAGTCCTACAACAACTTTACTAAGTAAGGACATCTTAATATTGACAATATACAGCTCCAGTTAAATCATTGGAGCAAGGAAATGGAAATTATACAACTTAGCCGTGCCCTAGTCCCCCTGTTTTAATCTGGGGTTTTGAATTGGTTTTAAATATTTTAGTTAATTTTTATGATTCGGATAGAAGTCATTTTATTGTTTTCCCCGTCTTCTTAATTAGGCCTTATTTAATGTTTTTAATGTGTTTTATTGTTCTGTGTTGTATTGTGTTTTTATCTGGCCTGTCAGCCACCCTGAGTCCTTCGGGGGAAGGGCGGGCTATAAATAAAACTATGATTATTATTATTATTAATTCCATTGCTTATCTAGAATCTTTGAATGAATACAAAGCATAAAGAGATAATATGCACAAGATTCCTTTTTAGATGCACAAGATTCCTTTTTAGATGCATTAACTGCACATAAATTATTAGCATCCAATATAAAAAGAATATGCAGGATATCTAAAATTTACAAACTTGTCATAGTATAACAGAAAATAAACAATTTTAAATGATTTGTTTTAGATTTTATTAGAATTTTGAATGTAGAATCAAGACTGAGAAGAACTAATATTTAGAAAGAAAAAAGGGAGAAAAGAACGATCAAACACAGAAATCATTTTGTTGTGATTTGAAACACAATTATATGGACTTATAACTATCTTTTAAATTAAATTAGTTGATGCTTCATTCCCAATACAAAATCCGCCCATCTGAAATTCTCCTTTTTTCAAATGGTAAAAATGATAATATATGTATCTGTGAAGATCCCTTCCGAAGTTTTGCACTGCAAATTACACATAGGTTCATTACAAATGTGACTAAATAAATGAAGAGGTGTTCAGTTTTATAATGAAAGCAGATAATGGCTTTGGGCCTTCTTTTAGTAAACTAGCTAAAGTTTTGACAGTCCATTGCTTCACATGTGGTCACCAGTACTGTTCAAAACTTGAGCGGTGTTTTTTTCGCAGAAAGAAAGCTCATCCTATTTTGCTCCCACAGAATGACAGAAATCAAATAGAGTTGTCCAGATGTAGACAGTTTGAAGGATATGGCATAATCCATGGATGCTTTCAGCACATTAAAGTGGCAATTAAAAAGCCTGCTTGACAACTCAATTGGGGTAAATTGCAATGGTCTGGTTGATCCCACCCCTACCGCTTTTTATGAACAGCAGACAGTAGTCTCCCGTTAGTAGGTGGCATGATGTCTGATACAGTCAGGCGGATCCATAAGGAGGCTTTCATTTATTCCTTGAAAAAAATAAGCTCCAATTGTTAGTGCAACAGAAGAAATGTTATGCTCTATATGAACCTCAGGGCTTACTTTTATAGTCCATCGAAAGAAAATATTACATTGCACACCATGTTTTTTCTGAGATTTACATAAAGCAATATTTTTCTAATAAAATTAAGCCAACCTTAATTGTGCTATCATTTGCTTGAAAACAATACATTTAAACCATGATCATCTTTATATTTAGACTTTGCAAACTTTAAATCTGCTTTTGATGCAGTCTTGAGCCTGCTGTTAAATGGCACTATCGTTATATAAACGGCATCTAACTTTGATATGATGTAGAAGGTCATTACACTGAGGAAATCTGACCAAGAGATTAGTTAGGCAGAGCTGTGTTTTGGCACTATTATTGTTTACTTATTTTATAAACAACCCAGCCTTGTCTTTGGGTAAGCTGACTGACCACCCTCCATAGCTGCCATACGAGCATATCACATTTTTATGAGCATGATGTAATTATATTGCTTGAGACTCCAAGATTGGAAACATGTTCTATGCTCCCTTGTCATGTTTTGCAAAGATGAAGATTTAAAAATAAATTTAAAAAGCATACCAATATATCTATGGGCATGAATTAAATCAGGTCAAAGTATTCTTAGTCTTTCCTGCCTCAGGCAACTGGGAAAAACACTCAGACTATCTATTTCAGAATATTAAAAAGCCAACGCTGGTGATTCAAGCCTTTTAGTGATTCAGAAACACTACTGGTGGCAATTAAATTATTTATAGCCAAAGTTGAAATGCAAATACTTCATGGAGCTTGAATTTTTTTACTAACATGGAACCTTTTTCAAGATTTTGGAGGAACATACTCTATGCATTGCAGTATATCCTAAATGTAGTTCTTGATCAAAGAGCTTCGTACTATGCCAAGGAATAGACTAGATATTTACTTGTATATCCTGACATATGCAGTAAATGTAGTATATTCACCACAAGCATCTTTCTCTCATGCTCAAAAACTGGAGTATAAATTTGTGCTTCTTCTAACTGTGGAGATAGCACTTGTCTACACTGACTATTAGTCAGAAATCAATTTGCGATATCCACTTTTAAACATCTACTTTGGTGGTCTCTACCGTATACTGAGACAATTGTCTGCTGTGTTACTTGGTCCCAAATATCACTTCCCTTTTTGTGTTCAGGAGAGAGTTTCCATTATCTCAAAGATCCTCTCCCTTCCTTGGGCTTCCATTATTCTAACTGTGGGCTTATCTATATGTCTCCTAACACCTGCTAGAAGATACCTCACCATTCCTTAAGCACGTATCCATACTGTATGGCTCTCATCTCATCCCCAACACATAGCTTGGATCACCTAATTTCCTATTTAGCTAATCCAGTTTTAAAGTGATGTCTTCCTTTTTTTCCCCTGACATGAGCTTTTCCTTGTAGATGGTTTCATGCAATCCAGGAACATCCAAGGTGATCACGCAGTGAGGAAGTGGGATCTCTCCCAGCATCTACTGGCCACTTTCTACTGCAGTATATCCATTTCTTTCTCTCTAGTTGTGGGGCACTGTCCTTCAAAATAGTTTTGATTTGTGCTGCTGAAATGACATAACATCTGGCTTCTGCAGGCATGACTCCGGCCCTATCTATCTCTGATGCTTTCTTAACCGGTGTTCACACCGCTCTAGCGAAAAACATCAGGCCGTATCTTTAATAATAGGCATGGGCAAGCAACACCGTCAAGATCACAATGAATTCTGATAACAAGACACTGAAAAGTGGCACAGGAGATTTATTTAGCTTTAAATATGAGTGTTAAACTGTCAGGGGGGGGCTATAATAGCTTCTGGAGGAAGGAGAGGACAAGGTTCCTGATTTGCAGACTTCTGTCATCAAACCCTGCTATACTGCAGTGCTAAGGAGAGTAACTGGAGATTAGAGTTCAAGTCTAATAGGCAGGAGTGGGAATGAAATGTACGGGGAGAGACAACCGTCGATTCATCAGTTTGTGCCACTTTTGGATCTGGAGACAGAACATTCAAACAGTTGTATGGATGAGACTTGGATGTTTTCTAATTATTCTAACCCTCCATCTTGGCTCAGAGATTTTTAGCACTGCTGCAGAGGAACTTCTCCTTATATGTTTGCATATACACCTTCTGCTACAATATTTCACATTGACTGATTTGCCCATTTGAACTACCTCCATCCTCCCATCAACATTTTCTGCACCCTTAAAATTACAGAATTACATTGTCTCCATGTTTATCTCTTCCAACAAGGTATAGGCAATCCATCAAAGCTTGGCCAGTGTCACCTGGACTCTTTTCTCATGCCCCAGAAATTTTCCATCAAGATCCCTCTGCTTCATTCAGGTGATATGGGAACCTGAATCTTTTGTTATGAAAACCAGAGCTTTGTATGCATTTTTGAAGTCTTCATTTTTTTCTGCCTTCAGGGTCTGCTTTGTGTGGGTCTCATGTTTTCAATCATCCAGAATAGAGCTGGAAGGGACCTTGTAGGTTTTCTAGTCCAACCTGCTGCTCAAACAGGAGACCCTATACCAGAGGTCTCCAACCTTGGTCCCTTTAAGGCTTGTGAACTTCAATTTCCAGAATTCCCCAGCTGGAAAATTCTAGAACTTAAAGTCCACAAGTCTTAAAGAGACCAAGGTTAGAGACCTCTGCTCTATACCATTTCAGATAAGTGGCTGTCCAGTCTGTTCTTAAAAACATCCAGTGATGGAGCACCCACAACTTCTGAAGGCAAACTGTTCCACTGGTCAATTGTTCACACTGTTAGGAAGTTTCTCCTTAATTCCAGGTTGCTTCTCTCCTTGATTAGTTTCTATCTTTCACACATGTCCATTTTCACAAAAAACTGAAATAAATCTCTTTGTCATTATACCGTGACACTATATAATGATTAGAATTGTACATTGCTGGCAATTTTTTTCAATCATGTCCAATTTTCAGAGACTGTCTGGAAAAGTCCCTGCAGTCAGTTTCTTGGCAAGATTTTTCAGAAGTGATTTGCCATTGCCTTCTTCCTAGGACTGAGAGAAAGTGACTGGCCCAAGGCCATCAAGCTGGTCTCCTGTCTAAAGTAGGACTACAACTCAGAAGCTCTCAGTTTCTAGTTTGATGACTTAAGCACTACAACTGTCTTTCATTCTGACAATTTACTGGCTTTCATATACCAATCCACTTATATTTTTATACATGATTAACTGAAACACAACTGAAACACACCCTCCCCTTAGTAATTTTATTTTCTATTTCCTGAATGTCTTGAACTGTGAAGCTTTTCACTCTCTGAAAGCAGACATGTCCAACACCTCCTTTCATTATGAGCATTCCTCACTTTGGTTTATGTTCAGAAAATAAGCTACGGATTTCTCTGCATCTCTGTCTGTCTGTCTCTTTTTTTTTTACTTCTCACCAAGTTTAGAACCTACTTCTTTTTCTAAATTTCCTTTCTATCATAATGGCATTTCCATTTTCCTCTTCTATCACTTTCCCCCCTCCCTCAGTGTAAATTCAATTCTTTCAAACACTGTCTCTGTAGTAAGTTGCTCAGCTCTCATTTTTATGGTGTCACGACACTTCTTTCAGATCCCTTCTCTTTTTTTGGCTCAGAAACTTTCTTCTACCATGCCTTCAAAGTGGTCTCAACTTTTCAATTATCTCCCTTTAGTTTGCCAATTAATTCCAGAAAATGTCTTCACAGCTCTTTTCACAGAACCTTTGCAAGCAGAATGTCTTTTGCTGGATCACTAAATTTATGACACACCAGAGCTTCCTGTGCATGTGAAGCAGTGTTTTTCTTGAGAATTGTCATATTTCATATTTTTGGTTCTTTGGGAAAAAAACCTAGACAACAACACTGAATTCTATGCAGTTCAGCCTTTTATCTCCCTCCCTCCCTCCCTCCATCCCTCTGCCCACTTAAAATTGTGTTAAAGGATCACCTGACCATAGTGAAGAGGGTCATTGCCAGGTAAAAGACACATGTCCTTTCCCCATAATGCTCTCTATGAACATTTGAGGCAGCTTTTTCTTGCCTTCTTCCATTGAGCTGCCAGTTCCAAAAACGGCAAATTGTGTCTGAAAACTCATCCCTCTTCCAGGTATCCAAACACAAACACACACACACACACTCCGTAGGTTATCTTCCGACCTAAAGATTGTGTGAACCTAGCCTAGAACAAGGACAAGAGAACAAGGCATGTTTTCTCCCTTGTATGGTTTCCACAAGAAGAGCTAATGATGGTGGTGTGGAAAGATATTGAATTAAATTTATGCTTTTATTTATGTGATATGCTAGACCACTTCATTGAGCCAATTGACTCCAAGTGATTTACAGGTTGAATGTACAAGTAGAATTATTATATCCATGCAGCAGAAATACCAAACCTATAGCAATATTAAAACATTTAAAATCATATAAATGCAGTATTTGAGGACCTACTGTGTTGAATATGTTCATCACCTCAAGTAACTTACAAAGCAATAAAGGATTGCAAATAGAGAATAAAATATCTTTAAAAAAAATCTAATAAATAAATAAATGGTTGTGGCAGCCATCTTGTCTTTTTTAGTCCTCCTATGGATGCTCCTCAGTGTATTTCCTTCCAAGTGCATTATTTTTCCTCTTCAGGATAAAATAAAAGCAATTTTCATACATCTCTCCAGTAAGGGTATTATAAAGCTACTTTAATTATGATTTAAATTCTGGTGCTTCACTGACTCCTGATTCATTCCTGAGGTAAAAAAAAAATCACCTTACAGATAGGCCTCGGTTTATGTCCACAAGGTAAAAAAAACCCTGCTTAAAGGTAGTTCTCGACTTACAACTACAGAGCTCAAAATTTCTGTTGATAAGCGAGACAGTTGTTAAGTGAGTTTTGCCTCATTTTCTTGAAACCGTTGCTCATTGAATCACTGCAATTGTTAACCTAGTCACATGGTTGTTAAGTGAATCTGGCTTCCTCACTGACTTGTCAGAAGGTCGCAAAAGGGGACCACTGGGACACCACAACCATCATAAATAGAGATGCAGATGATAACACCCTCATGGCAGAAAGTGAAGAGAAACTAAAGAGACCCCTGTTGAGGATGAAAGAGGAGAGGGCAAAAGTTGGATTGAAGTTCAACATTAAAAAAAACCTAAGATCATGGCATCCTGCCCCATCCCTCCATGGCAAATAGAAGGGGAAGAAATAGAAGCAGTGACAGACTTCATTTTCTTGGGCTCCAAAATTACTGCAGACGATGGCCGTAGCCAGGAAATTAAAAGATGATTGCTTCTCGAGAGGAAAGCTATGGCAAACCTAGACGGCATATCAAAAGCAAAGACATCACTTTGTCAACAAAGATCCATATAGTAAAAGCCATGGTTTTCCCAGTGGCCATGTATGGTTGTGAGAGTTGGGTTATAAGGAAGGCTGAACGTCGAAGAATCGATGCCTTTGAGTTGTGGTGCTGGAGAAGAAGACTCTGGGGAATCCCTTGAACTGCAAGGCGATCAAATCCGTCAGTCCTGGAAGAAATCCACCCTGACTGTTCCTTAGAAGGACAAATGATAAAGCTGAGACTCAGATATTTTGGCCACCTCATGAGAAGAGGGGACTCCATAGAAAAGGCTGCGATGCTGGGAAAGACGGGAGGCCGAAGGAAGAGAAAGGAACGGCAGAGGATCAGATGGTTTGATGGTATCCCGGATGCAACAGGCATGATTTTGGGCAGACTGCGGGACGCTGTGAGGGACAGAGAGGCCTGGCCGGCTGTGGTCCATGGTGGTCACAAAGAGTTGGACACGACTTAGCGACTGAGCACAACAACAAAGAGTTCGAATTTTGATTTTGTGACCATCGGGATGCTGCAATGGTCATAAGTGTGAAAAACGGTTGTTGCTTCATTCAGTGGCGTTTGTAACTTTGAACGATCACCAAAGCAACGCCTGCAAGTTGCGAACGGCCTGTACTAGAATTTGGAAAAATGAATTTCCTCAAGAATCTCCTCGCTGCTTTTGATTGATTTGCAAAAATCAATTGCAAATCAATCTGTCTAAAGGCTGTCTAAATTTTCCCTCTATAATACCAGTAGCATCTCCTCATCTTCTCGGCCTCAATACTGCTTCTTCTCCGAGATGAACGGTAAGGACACTGACAAGTATTTTAACACGTTTCCCTCCCTGCCCCCCGCTGTTGCATAAATCCAGGAGCATTTCTATGCTAATCAAATCAAAAGTGACATGATTAGTGGCTGGAGCACACCAATGTGGCTGTTGTCTTGTCATCACACACTGAGATAACACAATGCCGATGCTTGAATTTAAGAACTGAATATGGTATTGGCTGTGAGAGGTTACAGGACACGATGGGCCCTGAGCGCCAGAGAGATCGTAGGGTTCCTCGTCCATATTTATTATGCATTATGGATGGTAAATATTTTAAAAGTGTGGGGAACAGTCACGGAAAAGATAGAACAGAGGATCGTTTCTTAATGCAATTATTCATGATATACGCAGAAATACACGAATCAGACTAGCTCATCAAGTCAAATGAAGGTTAATACATGCAGAAGAGTAGACGAAAGGAGAAGAATATTGTGTGAAGCAAGATACTTACCATTCCTGTAGCTAATTTGGAATAATAAGAGATGTGATGTCTTCTTCTCTTTCTTTTTTTTTGACACCAAAGGGGAAGAATAACAGAATAACAGAGTTGGAAGAGACCTTGGAGATCTTCTAGTCCAACCCATCCTCAAGCAGAAGAACCTCTACCATTTCAGACAAATGGATGTCCAATCTCTTCCTGAAAACTTCCAGTGTTGGAGCACCCACAACTTCTGGAGGCAAGTTGTTCCACTGATTTAATTGATCTCACTGTCAGGAAATTTCTCCTTTGTTCTAGGTTGCTTCTCTCCATCCTTAGTTTCCAACTGTTCCTTTGTGTCCTGCCTTCAGGCACTTTGGAGAATAGGTTGAGCCCCTCTTCTTTGTGGCAGCCCCTGAGCTATTGGAAGACTGCTATCATGTAACTCCTAGTCCTTCTTTTCATTAAACGAGACATACCCAATTCCTGCAACCGTTCTTCATATGTTTTATCCTCCAGTTCCCTGATCATCTTTGTTGCTCTTCTATGCACTCTCTCTAGAAACTGTGACAAAACCAGAGTAACAATGGTGTTGTGTGGTAATCCAAAACTGAGGAACTGAACAAAAGGAATTGAATAAAAGCATAGGATGTGTCTTCAAAAGTGTGGAAACCAATCAAATAAAATATTACATTTAACAGTGAGATTCCTTTTCTAAAACAGATTAAAATCAGGTTTTAAGGGTGTGCTTGTACAAGCTCAGAGTGGAGATTGTGGCAATGTCAGGATGAAAGGGGTTCTAGAGTAACGTATTTTGACCTCAGTAACTTTAAGAGGTGTGAATGTCAACATGGTGGCTATGGAATTCTGAGCTATGAGGTCCATATCTCTTCAAGGATACTGCTGGGAAATTCTGGAAGATGAAGTCCACATCTCTCATGTTAGGTGAGAAATTCTAGGAGGTGAAATCCTTACCTCCTAAAGCATGTCAGCTGGGGAATTCTGGGAAGTGAAGTCCACATCTTTTAAAGCATGCTGGATGGAAAATTCTGGAAATCACAGCAATGTATAATAGAAAGTGTGATGTATCAAGTGGTTTAGCTGTTGGGCTAGAAGTGGTGAGTTCTAGGTTCTAGACCCAGGATCTTCAACCTTGGCAACTTTAAGACTTGAAGAACTTCAACTCCCAGAATTTCTCACCCAGCCATGCTTCTTTTCCATGATGGCTGAGGAATACTGGAAGTTGAAGTCCACAAGTCTTAAAGTTGCCAAGGTTGGAATCTCCTGTTCTAGATCACTCAATGGAATTCCTTGGATATCTTTGAAACTTCCTTGACTGGCCAGTCCTTTCTCCATCCAAGCAATCTTACAGGATTATTGTAGCCTCTTATTACATGTACAAATAAATGTACTAACAGGAAAAAAAATCCAGGTAAATGTTCATGTACATTTTCTAAATTTCACAAAATGACAGACTGGATTGGAGCAAAATTCAACCCTTTCATTCACTGTTGGAAATACCATGCAGAAATCTGTAGTGATAAGAAAATCCATATTTAAATGGCATACGTCCTACAAAAATAGATAAAATAAATAAACTCATTAATAAAGCAGATTAATAACAAACCGGCAGCTTGGTTTTACAAATAAACATGTAAGTTGAAACAGAGTGTAAAAATAAATAAATGATTGTAGACTGGAATTTGTTGTGAGATAGTTGATAATGATGATGAATAACTGGGCTAAACCTGTAGCAATGTTTATATTTGGATTTTATGTGGTTCTTTGTTCCTAACAGAAGCCCAAATGTTTGGAAAAGAAGGCAAGATAACCCTGAACATATTGCATCCGTCTTGCATCTGTTTTGTTTAGGATGGATAAAAATTTCATCTGATGAACTTTTTTAAAATAAAAGGTAAGAATTTACAATTATAGCCACCCTTATAAATTGAATGGATATAAATGACGTTGATCTCTTCTTGTAACTCAATGGGCATTTTTGCAGAGTTTAAACCGATTGGTTTTGCCTGATGCATAATTGCATTTAGGGGTTGGGTTTTGGTTGCTCTATGTATGCATATATGCATGTAAGCACCTGTTAAAGATGTATAAGCCATTTCAATACAATATTCAAAACACGATACAATTTTAAAAAGTAATAATAGCATTCGGTTTTGATGGTGACCCTAATAGAACTACAATTCCAAGAATCACTGAAATAGCATCAATTTAACTGGCTTCCTAAAAGCAAGGAAGGTTCAGCCACCCACACCTTTGAAGATAGAGTGCCCTGTCAGGTGAAGGTCACCACTGAGAAGGCTGGTCACTTAGTCCATGTCCCATGAAACGTTTAAGGTATATTGATGTTTGAACCCCAAAAGAGGCAGATTCTGTTTTTGGAAATTTTATGTACAGTTTTAGATACCAATTTTTTATCATTCTAATGTATCTGGGAGAAATGGCAGTTCATCCCTCCAAAAGGATATTGAGTTAGACTTTGCAATTCTCTGCTATGTCTTCCTGCCTTGCCTTGCCTTGCCTTGTTCTGTTTGGTCTTGTCCTGTCCTGTCCTGTCTGTCTTGCCTTGTCCTGTCTGTCCTGTCCTGTCCTGTCCTGTCCTGCCCTGCCCTGCCTTGCCTTGCCATGCCTTGCCTTGCCTTGCCTTGCCTTGCCTTGCCTTGCCTTGCCTTGCCTTGCCTTGCCTGTCTTGTCTTGTCTTGTCCTGTTCGGTCTT